>JAVJIF010019603.1:0-81931 GCA_038442645.1 Agave tequilana | reverse complement strand
TCGACCGGACAGAGAGTCTGCTCTCTGTTTCCAGCCTCGGTCGACCGCGGTCGACCGGCCCGAGAGCCGTTGCTCTCTAGTTCTGGGCACGGTCGACCGGGCGGTCAACCACTGGGCTCAACGGTCAATTTTTAACCGTTGGCTGGTCGACCGGAAGGGCAAACTGGCCCTTTTCAACTGCCAATGAGCAGATTTTCAAATGGGTTATAAATACCCAATTTGAGTTGGTTTTTCAACAAGAATTTCAAGAGTTAATTTCTCTCAATTTTAATACAAGTTTTCAAAAGAGTTTTTAGAGCCAAAGATCTATCTTCATTTGTTTTAAAGATTTGGAAAAATCAAAGAAAAAGAGAAGTCTTTGGGATTTATTTTTGTTCTTCATTTCATCATATCCTAGAAGTTTTCCCAAGTATTTTCTTTGTGTTTTTGATTTCAAACTCTTTGTTTTCTCACACTTGAGCTTATCTACTATCCTATCTATTAGGATCTTGTTTTGTAGGAAAAGAAGTTGTTTGTGGTCTTTGTGATCACCAAGTTGTAACCTTCCATTGATTGTGATTCCCTCTAGTGAGAGGTGATTGAGTTGTTATCCCTTAGGTGTGAGGTGATAATGGAAGTGGTATTTGGCTCCCTCTAGTGAGAGTGGAGATTGTGTTGGAATCCCTCAAATTGAGGTGATTGTTGTTTGAGTGGCTAAGTGCCTATCCCCTAAGTGTAGAGGTGATTTATTTTGTGCCTTGCCTCTAAGTGTAGAGGTTTTATTGGTTGAGAGGGAGTTGTGTACTCCCGATTGTATTTGCCTTGAATCCTCAGTGGAGGTTCCATGTGTTGGGAAGTCCTGTGTGGACGAGTCAGTGGAAATCCTTCTGTGTGAAGGCGGGGACATAGAGCTGTGTGCTCGAACCTCGAAACATATCTTGGTGTTTGCGTTTGATCCACTTTCTCTAGCTCTCTCTCTTACTTTGTGCATTGATTCACATTACATCATATCATATACATGCTTGTGTTGATTGTGTGCCCATACTTGTGTTAACCAAGAGAGCTTCATATAGCACCTCAACTCTTATTTAGAGGAATTCAGAGGAGTTAGTCCGAGCCCTTCACCGGGAATTCGGCTACACTCATTGGTTACACAAGTATGTTTGCATTAAGTTTTAATTCCGCATTATTGTTCATTAGATTAGCCGTACATCTATTCACCTCCTTCTAGGTGTACTTTCATTACGCCACTTTAAGTGGGCAGTTACACCCGTCCACTTCGTCCCACATTAAGTGGAGACGATTAAGTCATAACGCAAGAGGACGTTCGCGGCGAACCCTCTAGCTTAGCCAGAAGCTCGCAAAAAGCTTTGTAGCAATGCCATTTGGGAGCTTCACGCGAAGCTAATGACTGATTCAGCTTTGCTGATTGAAGGGGGCGGTTACACCCCACTTTTAACTATAAATAGTCCTTACTGAACACAAGGGGGAGACACACGGACGAAGGGACAAACAGAGAGGAGATTGGCTTGAAAAGAGTAGAATTCCTAGCAAAAGGGCTCTACTGATCTTCTGTTCTCACGATTTCCCAAACCAAGCGAGAAGGGAGTCTTATTAGGATGCAGTTCGATCGCCTGATCGATTGCATCGTCAAAGAGATAAAGTGATCGCGCGCTGATCAGATTCCTACCGGCACATTTTTTTCAGAAATTTTAGAGGATTCTACTTGTAATTTCCTTTTTATTACTTGTAATTTCGCTCCCCTACCTTTTTGTAAGTTTTTCCCACGAACTTCAAGTTTTCAATGGAAAACAATGCCTATATCTTGTTATTAAAAAGTGGAGTAGAGTAGACTACTCTTATAGAACGATCACCTATGTGAGTATAGAGCTGGGTCGGCTCTTTGGAATTTCTATGGAGACTGTTATTCTCCTCAAGATACTCTCTGAAACTAAGAATGTCCGGGCCAAAATGGACACAACCCGAGAACCAAAGTTGATTTGGAAAGTTACTGTGTGAAGCTTGTTGACTAGGCTTACACTAACGGCTAACATTCAAGGCTTAGTTCACTGATTAGCCAGTAAGACCGGTAAAACTTTCGCTATGGAAGGTTCAAGACCTAGTTCACCTATCCTAATGCAGTTTCTTTTTTAAAGTACTTTTCACTGTAAGTCAGTCTCTTTGTGTGTCAATCCTTGAATCTCCATTCATTCTGGGGGATTGCTGGGAAATATGGAGAATTAAATGTGAATCTTTGAGTTGAATTACGACGAGATCCATTGATAGAATCAATTGGATAATGGTTGGAGTGTGTTCTCCTTCCATTGGGGATGAACATGGTATATTCACATGTTCAATTCCGACTTTGAATGAATGAGATATTCAAGTCTAAAGTTTGCCTAATTTAAAGCCAAAATGGGACTAAAGGTAGCTAAAAGCATTTAGTCCACATTGGCCATGGGATGAAAGTTTGAAGTGTTTAAATAGAGAAAATTGGAATAAGGTGTGCCCTTTGGGTACTTGGATTTTTCGCTCGCGATTAGGGGGAAACCATGCCCACATGCGCGTGCGCCACCGGCGCCGGTGCCCGGTGCCTGGGTTCGAGTTCGGGTTTGGATTCCCTACCCGGTCTGGTTTCTTTTTGAACCGGGTCTCACGGGTATGGGTTACAATGGATCGCGCCCGCACCCGCGCAACAGCTGACAGGAAATCGTCGCTACCGTTACAACAGCTATGCGGTTTCTGTCTGGAACGACTATTGCAACGGTTCAGACCGAACCGTTGCAACCGTTCGGACGGATTTGCCCTTCCTGAAGCTGTAACGCCCCGATTCCACGAATACGGGGACTCACTGCGACGTATATACGTAGGTCAGAAGAAGCCCCCACGTATATACGCTAAGCATAAAAGTACAACAAGGATCAGAGTACCAGACAAAGCGTGGTATCATAAACATATATGCCAACACAGAAATATACATACAAAGTTATACAGGATATTAGAAAGTATTACACCATACATGTGTATTACATCATATCCAAGTCCAAAAGAATAATATACAATATGTATACAAAAGCTCACAAGTAGAAAGAAGAACTCGTGAGAAGCGAGAAGTCTGGCACGGGGAAGTAGAGCTAGCAGCTTGGTCCTACGTGGATGGCTCCACTACGTTCCAAGCTTCAGAATCTGAATGTGCAAATCCAAGAAATCAAGACATATAAACAACAAGCAACTACAGCCAATTGGCTAAAGCGATAAAAATAGGGGTTAGAACACAAGTGTGATATATGTAAGGACAGATATAGCATAGTCATCTTGAAACAGGAAATCTCAAGAAATCTGATTGTAAGCAAGGTGATTGTATACGCTTAGGTTACGGTCCCATGAGACTAGTACATCGAAGGAATAATCCAAACAAGGAAACCCTCATATATATACCTTTGTCTCATGACACAGTATATCCAAGCGTATAAAATCAGAGATGCAAATCATACTATGGTCAAGACAGGAATACTTAACAGTAATAGTCAAGGTCCATGCTACACGCACCATAAGTCAAAATCAGGACTAAGTCAGGAATCAATACCGGTACATATAACGGAAACTGAATCAGGAACATGACATAGAATCATAATAGGCAACGTCTACTATTATTATTATTATTATTATTACTCGTCTAACTTATATATCTAGGTATGTGTTTGAGTGTACATCCCCACACATACATCCATATATAAGAAAGTCGAGGGTCGTTATCGGAAGTAGATGGAGAACTGATATCACTGCTTATAGTAGTTCCCATACACCTGGGACCAGTGTTGGAGGCCCAAAGTCCCCCGATTCAGTAATCTGTGTGGGCCCAAAGTCCCACTATTCAGTAATCTGTGTGGGCCCAAAGTCCCACTAATCGGTACCGCCAATATGTCATATTCCCATACTATAAACAGATATCATTCCGGCATCCATCACTTCCTCCCATACCCAATACAAATTGTAGCTTATTAAGATTATTAGATTTCGGGAATAAGTGGAAATAACATGAAGTAACCCTTACAGATTCAAGAGGTGGCCCCCACAGACTCAAGAGGTGGCCCCCACCATTGGACGATGTGGCACTTTGTTCCATGTGGCACTTTGTTCTGAGGGATGGATTCTAGAGGTGGCCCCCACCATTGGACGGTGTGGCACTTAGTTCCATATATGATAACAAGGCAATATTCCCGTAACTTAATAATCATATGGTCAAATATATCATGCTGGATATGAAATGATAGCATGACAAGTGATGATATGTAACCAGTAACAATCATGATCAGGGCAAGTCATGGCCCAATAAAAGGTCTAGCATGTCAGGTGATATACATATGTTAAAAGGAAACCTAAAACTAACAAGTCGAAAGAATAGACAAGTGGCTGATAGTGTGAATGATCAAGTCATACAAAGTGATTGATAATAGTCCGACGATGTAATTAGATATGAAACAGTAGCATGAAAGTGATATACGTGAAATAATGGCATGATAAGGGTGATATATGAAGTAACATGTCAAGGGTGAGAATATATATACTAACATGTTATGAAGTAAGAACATGAAATAAATACTAGTTATGAAGTGTTTAGCAAGGTTAATACATCACCCAAGTATCAAGGTTAAGACCAGATTTTAGAAAGAATGGGAATCAGCAATTCTGGCCCAAAACAGAATTATCGGTCGACTGGGCTAAAGGGCCGGTCGACTGATACGGGATAACGGTCGACCTCCGGTCGACTGCCGGTCGACCGGTCAAGATGCGTGAGCTCCAGGTTTGGCCGGTCGAGTGCCGGTCGACTGGGGATCTAACTAGCGGTCGCCTGTCGGTCGACTGCCGGTCGACCGATACAGGGCCGTGACCTCCAGGATTTCCTATCGGTCGACTGGTTGATGAACCGGTCGACCGCCAACATAAACTTGTGCACGTTAGTGCACATCGGTCGACTGCCCCCCTTGGGCCGGTCGACCGGAGCTCTGGAATAGGCTGTGGTCTGTTCTAAAAATCAGATTTTTATGGTGTTAGTTTTAATGATTTAAAGACATGATTTTGATGACTTGTGGACTAAAGATAAGTGAATACAAGTGTAATAGGAAATTTACAAGTCTTGGTGAGTAAAGATACTCACTTCGATCGGTTGTTTGGAACCTTTATGAGTCCCGAAGAGATAGAAATCGACGAAAAGCTCCAACGCGATCCTTGACAATATCGCGGACGATCCCAATCCAACAAAGTGAATGGTTGTTTGGGATGGAGATGAACCTAGGGTTTGCTTTAGAGAAGGAGAGGGATTTTGTAAAGAGTGGTTTCTTGGTGAGGTGAAGAAAAGAATTAGAATGTAAAGGATTGGTTTAAATGGTGTTTGGATTTGTAAAGGAGATGCAATATTGAAATTGAGAAGGGGCTTTGTGTAAAAATGGGATTCTTGGCCAATCAAATTGTGCCAAAGAGAGGGTGAGGTGTTCTCTCTAGCCAATAGGAATGTGCCATGTGTGGGGTGAGGTGGAGGGTTTGTGTGGTGGAGATGAAATGGAAGTGTGTGGAAATGGTGAGGTGGAAGTGATGAGGTGGCAAAGCTTAGGGATGAAGTAAAGGAATGTGTGGTGGAGAATTAAAGGAAAAGGAAATAGGAAAAGGAAAAGAATTGGAAAAGAGAAGATATTTCTCTAACTCCAAAAATGAAAATATTGGAAACACGGATTCCTAGGTTGAAGTCGATCATGCGGGAAAACATTTCAGAAAATACCGAAATCGTCCCGAAATCGAGTATCTCTGAACGACTCACAATTGATACCAAAAATCAATAATATTATACTAAGTATCATAGTGAAATCCGTTTTATAAAATACTGTATAGTTTTAATATTAAAAATCCCGGAACCAGAAAATACTGACTCCGGAAGAATTTTCATAAAATCATAAAATTCTCAGAAAAAGAATGTAGGTAGAAAATATGATTCTAAGAGACTTTGCCTAAAGGACTTTCTTGAAATTCCTAACTGTTTGGAATTTAAAATACTAGAATCAGTCTGCTACCGACTCCGGCGGAAAATCCATAAATTCGTAAAATCTTCAGAAAAAGTATTTAAGTAAGAAATGTAATTCTAAGAAGAAAAGTCTAAAGGCTCTTCTGGAAATTTTGAGTGGTTTGTGAATTAAAAATCCGGGAAGCGGTCAGCGACATTGGCCGACACCGTTTTGAAGAAATTCCTTTATTTCTAGAAAATTCCAAAAATTCACATAAAATCTAATATATTAGAAAACGATATTTAAAATTAAAATCAGTCAATTACGGAAAGTAAATCGAAAAATACGGTCGAAAAACTGAATACGAAAGGAAGTACGTATTCCGGGAACAGGGTATTACAATCTACCCACCTTACAAAAAATTGCGTCCTCGCAATTTCGCTAAGGGGTAAATTGAACACAAAGGGGGTAAGGGTGAAATTAAAGGTCTCGAAAAATCAAAAACAGAGTTAAGGTGAACACAGGAAGAATCAGAATGGACAATCATAGAATGATAAAGGAAATATCTAGAAAGGTAAATACAAGATCGAGGGTAGTAGTTACCATGATATCCTCAATATCCTGGCCTGGATACTGGTCTCCATATTCAGCTGCATCATCTGATGCCTCTGCTACCATGATGTAACCCTGGCCTCTACCCTGGTCTGCTCTCGGTCTAGCTCCTCTCCGCTGATGACCATACTGCTGGGGTGAAAATGGAGCTCTACGGTCAACAGGTTCTAGGTTCCTCCTAAGTGGCGGGGCTGGAAGAGCTGGTCTAACCGGTACTGGAAGTGCTGGTCGGACTGGTGCCACCTGACCAAACTTGCTGTACTGGCAATCCCTGAGCATATGATTCCCTTTGCCACATGCTAAACATAGCCTCTTGGCCCTTCGACAATCCTTCTTAAAATGCCCGGGTCTGTGGCAATAATTACATACAATCTGTTGGAATGGTATCTGAATCATCGGGTCATGGGTCGCCCTAACTCCATCATCCTCATCTATCAACTCAAAAGGCCTCTTCTTGGCCTGGTTCCTCCTCATCTGATCCCCCTGTGTCTTCTCAAACCCCCGCTCTACTTTCCGAGCGGTAGAGAGAACATTTGCATATGTCTTCAACTCCTGGGGCATCAGGTACATCTGAATCTCCATCCGAAGACCCTTCTGAAACCTGCCCGCTCGCTTCTCTTCGTCCGTCACCATATACGGAGCGAAGCGGCTGAGTCTAAGGAAGTCCGCGGCATATTCGTCCACCGACTTGTTTCCCTGCTTGAGTCCGATAAATTGCTCCTCCATCTCCTCCTGTGCTGTAGCCGGAAAGAAGCGGCTGTAGAAACTCTTGGAGAAAGTAGCCCAAGTGATAGGCCTCTCCAAGCGTGCCTCCTCTGCAAGCCACCAAGTCCGAGCCACGTCCTTCAGCTGGATCTTAGCGACCTCAACTTGACTCTCCTGCGGGACACGGGCTGCGTTCAGCAGGTCAGTCGTGTCCGTCAACCATTGCTCTGCTTCCAATGGTTTCTCACTCCCTGTGAATATAGCAGGCTGAAGTCTTCGGAAGTCTGATACATTCCCCGGCTTCTGTTCCTTCGGGGCTGCTAACTCCTGCCTAAGGAGCTCGGTCTGCTGCTGCTGATTTTCCATCTGCTGCTGCTGGTTTCCCAGCATAGTCTGAATGATTCTCAGCACATCAGCATTCTCTCCGCCTACAGGTCCATTCGGCACCTGCCCGACGTAGTTACGACCCGAGCGTCTCTCCATACCGAACAGATGAAAGGCAACTGGATTTGAAAACAAATAGGAGGAGTTTAGGATACAAAGAAATGAATCAAGGAAGGAATCAAGAAGGACTTAACAACTTTGTATATTGTAGTTGGCATAAGCAAATTACAAGAATTTGCCGC
Organism: Agave tequilana; assembly: GCA_038442645.1. NCBI lineage: Eukaryota > Viridiplantae > Streptophyta > Magnoliopsida > Asparagales > Asparagaceae > Agave > Agave tequilana. The sequence goes on along the minus strand of JAVJIF010019603.1, from coordinate 74,013 downwards.
TTGTTTGTACTTTAGGTGTGAGAGCCTAGGCTCTGATACCAACCTGAAACGCCCCGATTCCACGAATACGGGGACGTCACTGCGACGTATATACGTAGGTCAGAAGAAGCCCCCACGTATATACGCTAAGCATAAAAGTACAACAAGGATCAGAGTACCAGACAAAGCGTGGTATCATAAACATATATGCCAACACAAGAAATATACATACAAAGTTATACAGGATATTAGAAAGTATTACACCATACATGTGTATTACATCATATCCAAGTCCAAAAAATAATATACAATATGTATACAAAAGCTCACAAGTAGAAAGAAGAACTCGTGAGAAGCGAGAAGTCTGGCACGGGGAAGTAGAGCTAGCAGCTTGGTCCTACGTGGATGGCTCCACTACGTTCCAAGCTTCAGAATCTGAATGTGCAAATCCAAGAAATCAAGACATATAAACAACAAGCAACTACAGCCAATTGGCTAAAGCGATAAAAATAGGGGTTAGAACACAAGTGTGATATATGTAAGGACAGATATAGCATAGTCATCTTGAAACAGGAAATCTCAAGAAATCTGATTGTAAGCAAGGTGATTGTATACGCTTAGGTTACGGTCCCATGAGACTAGTACATCGAAGGAATAATCCAAACAAGGAAACCCTCATATATATACCTTTGTCTCATGACACAGTATATCCAAGCGTATAAAATCAGAGATGCAAATCATACTATGGTCAAGACAGGAATACTTAACAGTAATAGTCAAGGTCCATGCTACACGCACCATAAGTCAAAATCAGGACTAAGTCAGGAATCAATACCGGTACATATAACGGAAACTGAATCAGGAACATGACATAGAATCATAATAGGCAACGTCTACTATTATTATTATTATTATTATTACTCGTCTAACTTATATATCTAGGTATGTGTTTGAGTGTACATCCCACACACATACATCCATATATAAGAAAGTCGAGGGTCGTTATCGGAAGTAGATGGAGAACTGATATCACTGCTTATAGTAGTTCCCATACACCTGGGACCAGTGTTGGAGGCCCAAAGTCCCCCGATTCAGTAATCTGTGTGGGCCCAAAGTCCCACTATTCAGTAATCTGTGTGGGCCCAAGTCCCACTAATCGGTACCGCCAATATGTCATATTCCCATACTATAAACAAGATATCATTCCGGCATCCATCACTTCCTCCCATACCCAATACAAATTGTAGCTTATTAAGATTATTAGATTTCGGGAATAAGTGGAAATAACATGAAGTAACCCTTACAGATTCAAGAGGTGGCCCCCACAGACTCAAGAGGTGGCCCCCACCATTGACGATGTGGCACTTTGTTCCATGTGGCACTTTGTTCTGAGGGATGGATTCTAGAGGTGGCCCCCACCATTGGACGGTGTGGCACTTAGTTCCATATATGATAACAAGGCAATATTCCCGTAACTTAATAATCATATGGTCAAATATATCATGCTGGATATGAAATGATAGCATGACAAGTGATGATATGTAACCAGTAACAATCATGATCAGGGCAAGTCATGGCCCAATAAAAGGTCTAGCATGTCAGGTGATATACATATGTTAAAAGGAAACCTAAAACTAACAAGTCGAAAGAATAGACAAGTGGCTGATAGTGTGAATGATCAAGTCATACAAAGTGATTGATAATAGTCCGACGATGTAATTAGATATGAAACAGTAGCATGAAAGTGATATACGTGAAATAATGGCATGATAAGGGTGATATATGAAGTAACATGTCAAGGGTGAGAATATATATACTAACATGTTATGAAGTAAGAACATGAAATAAATACTAGTTATGAAGTGTTTAGCAAGGTTAATACATCACCCAAGTATCAAGGTTAAGACCAGATTTTAGAAAGAATGGGAATCAGCAATTCTGGCCCAAAACAGAATTATCGGTCGACTGGGCTAAAGGGCCGGTCGACTGATACGGGATAACGGTCGACCTCCGGTCGACTGCCGGTCGACCGGTCAAGATGCGTGAGCTCCAGGTTTGGCCGGTCGAGTGCCGGTCGACTGGGGATCTAACTAGCGGTCGCCTGTCGGTCGACTGCCGGTCGACCGATACAGGGCCGTGACCTCCAGGATTTCCTATCGGTCGACTGGTTGATGAACCGGTCGACCGCCAACATAAACTTGTGCACGTTAGTGCACATCGGTCGACTGCCCCCTTGGGCCGGTCGACCGGAGCTCTGGAATAGGCTGTGGTCTGTTCTAAAAATCAGATTTTTATGGTGTTAGTTTTAATGATTTAAAGACATGATTTTGATGACTTGTGGACTAAAGATAAGTGAATACAAGTGTAATAGGAAATTTACAAGTCTTGGTGAGTAAAGATACTCACTTCGATCGGTTGTTTGGAACCTTTATGAGTCCCGAAGAGATAGAAATCGACGAAAAGCTCCAACGCGATCCTTGACAATATCGCGGACGATCCCAATCCAACAAAGTGATGGTTGTTTGGATGGAGATGAACCTAGGGTTTGCTTTAGAGAAGGAGAGGGATTTTGTAAAGAGTGGTTTCTTGGTGAGGTGAAGAAAAGAATTAGAATGTAAAGGATTGGTTTAAATGGTGTTTGGATTTGTAAAGGAGATGCAATATTGAAATTGAGAAGGGGCTTTGTGTAAAAATGGGATTCTTGGCCAATCAAATTGTGCCAAAGAGAGGGTGAGGTGTTCTCTCTAGCCAATAGGAATGTGCCATGTGTGGGGTGAGGTGGAGGGTTTGTGTGGTGGAGATGAAATGGAAGTGTGTGGAAATGGTGAGGTGGAAGTGATGAGGTGGCAAAGCTTAGGGATGAAGTAAAGGAATGTGTGGTGGAGAATTAAAGGAAAAGGAAATAGGAAAAGGAAAAGAATTGGAAAAGAGAAGATATTTCTCTAACTCCAAAAATGAAAATATTGGAAACACGGATTCCTAGGTTGAAGTCGATCATGCGGGAAAACATTTCAGAAAATACCGAAATCGTCCCGAAATCGAGTATCTCTGAACGACTCACAATTGATACCAAAAATCAATAATATTATACTAAGTATCATAGTGAAATCCGTTTTATAAAATACTGTATAGTTTTAATATTAAAAATCCCGGAACCAGAAAATACTGACTCCGGAAGAATTTTCATAAAATCATAAAATTCTCAGAAAAAGAATGTAGGTAGAAAATATGATTCTAAGAGACTTTGCCTAAAGGACTTTCTTGAAATTCCTAACTGTTTGGAATTTAAAAATACTAGAATCAGTCTGCTACCGACTCCGGCGGAAAATCCATAAATTCGTAAAATCTTCAGAAAAAGTATTTAAGTAAGAAATGTAATTCTAAGAAGAAAAGTCTAAAGGCTCTTCTGGAAATTTTGAGTGGTTTGTGAATTAAAAATCCGGGAAGCGGTCAGCGACATTGGCCGACACCGGTTTTGAAGAAATTCCTTTTATTTCTAGAAAATTCCAAAAATTCACATAAAATCTAATATATTAGAAAACGATATTTAAAATTAAAATCAGTCAATTACGGAAAGTAAATCGAAAAATACGGTCGAAAAACTGAATACGAAAGGAAGTACGTATTCCGGGAACAGGGTATTACAGAAGCGCTATAAATAGCGCTCCTTTTCTCCCATTTTGAAACACACAAAATAGAGAGCAATACAATGAAAAAGCTTTCCCTCTTCCTTCTTTTGCATTCTGAAGTGAAAGTCTGCAATTCGGATTCCGGATTCCGAAGTGAAAGTGAAGAAGAAGTAACTCGGATTCTGACGATTCGTTCTGAAAGAAGGCTCAGAAAATTCAACAAATTCTTTAATAGAATTGTTGTCTGAGTATGTGACTTCCAAAGAAGAATATTCTTCTATCTCTCATAGCTCACTCCAAGTACTGTATAAGTGAATTAATTTCTTTATACAGGGGTTATGCTGATATTCAATATATTGAGACTGACTTATACCAGTCTAATTGGTGTTTAACCAAGGAAGATAATTGAAAGGCGGTTCTGTATTAAGAAACGTTCTATTGAATGGAAAACCTCCCACCCGATATTCACTGACCTGGCCAATTATATCGGCGACATTGATTAGTTGTTAGATTGATCCTAAAAATAACACATAACACGTGATAACTCGAATTGATTATGTACAGTAGCCATTAAAATCAAGTTGTGATTTGCAAACACTCATTCGTAGCATGTCAATTTTGCGTTGTACTAAGCCAGTAGGCTTTTCTAGTATTTCTTGAGACTCATGCACGACATGAAGAGACTACGGGGCCGTTTGTTTCGCGTAAAACTCCGTAATTCGTAAATGACTTACTACCCAGTTACAACTACGGTGTTTGTTTGGACCGTAATTCGTAAAAGACTTACATAACTCAACTAACACTCACTTGCAACCCAGTTACCACTCACTTACAGCCCAGTTACAGTTAATTTTGTGGTCATACAAATTTGTAATATTTTTTATATTAATATTAAAAAATTTTAATATTTAATTTTTTTAATATTTATTTGCAGTATTAAAACTTTTAAAATCACCAAATAGTTAATTTTGTGGTCAACTTTTTCACTTACGACTTATACATTACGACAACCAAACACCGTGAAGTACAATACACTTTCCCCCTTTACAATTTTATATTACCAATCAAACACTGTAAAATTTACATACATGTAACTCATTTACAATTGTAAAAGACTTTACCAATTACAACTACGAATTACGGCCAGTTACGACAACCAAACAGACATGTAAAGATTACCAGCAGTTTGTATAAGGTAACTCGTTGTGATTGACGTGTGCAAGCTGCGTATAGAAGCTATTGATGGTCGATCCAACTATAATGAGAAGAAAAGCAAAAGCTTGAAATTTGAAGAAAATTCAGTGGCTCAATTGAAAGAATTTTAAATGAAAAATAGAATGTTCAATGATATGTATCAGTATAACAACTAATCTGTAGTCACCGTTCTAATTGTAAGAAAATAAAATATAAAAAATAGTTTTGTTCAATCCGTAACGAAATAGAATCGCATATAAATTATTAAAACAACCATTCTTGGTCTATTTTTTTTAAAATTAAGTTGTTTCTGATTTACTTTTTGAAAGGAATGCACAATTGCTTTCTTCGCAACATTCGAGATTGTTTTAATTCTCATAAACTCAATTCGAATGACAAATGTGGAAGCGCCGAATTGTTGTCAAACTACTAACTTGTTGAACTATTGATGCTGATGTTAAATTATTGGTCGACTTTTCTACTATGAATGCAAAACACTAAACGCTAAAATGTATATGCAAATTTGTGGGTTGTCAAAAAATAAAGATCAAATTTGAAAAGAAAATGGAAAGAATAAAGGCAAATTGTAGAAAATGCAGAAATATAAATGTGAAATACTGAATGCTCAAAAGTGGAGGAGGATTATCTTCCTTCGCAACTTGTGGACTGCTAGAAAACGAAGATAAAATTTGGAAAGAAGATGAAAAGAATAAAACAGATCCTAGAAAATGAAAAAAATGAATTGTTGAATTTGTTGGAGAATATCGAACCTTCAGTGAGAGAGCATGATGAGTTTTAAATAGTAGTTAAAAATCAATTTGACTTAAAAATTTAAGTTATCATATTTTGACTCTGATATTCAATTTAAATTCATTATTGCTTATAATTTTTCAATCACGTCTATTGAGCTATGGTTAACATTTACTGAAAAGGGAAGATGAGGTTCTTATCAGCGCGGTATGTTGAGGCACTATCTTCTTGAAAGAGTGCGCCCCAAGGATTTCGATGAATTCGATACCGATAGGTTGCGAACCTGAGTAGTTAAGAACGATTAGAGCGCCTTCTTCAGGAATGTCTCAAGATGCATTTAAGATAACTTCAATGATATGCCACGGTGTATCTGAATTATTAGACTACTATTGATATCAAAAAAAAATCATGAAAAAAGTAAGTTATTCTCGATGACGGACTGCCAAATAATTGAGTTCAAACCTAATCAAACATCTGATAAAGGAGCTGAGGCTCATACTTCCAAAAAAAAAAAAAACCCCGATCAAACATGCTGAGAAAAATTAACCAAGTGTTCCACTTAAAGTTCGCGACACTGTTCTGGGCTTGCTACAGCATAAAGGTCTTTAGCCTTATCTTAATTGTCGTTTTTTTTTTTAGGGAATCCTATTTGTCTTTCAATAGATCTTTGCTCCGGCACAAATCATGAATCAAAAAACACAAAAACATGAGTAGAAAAATCAAATAAAAAATAGAAAAAAGGGAGGGCTTGATCTCCCCCCCTGAGAGAGAGAGAGAGAGAGAGACATATCATCATCACCACTATCGCTTCGATAAGGGAGAGGGCGAGGAGGGGTCCCCTGTGCCCGGAAAAAGTCGGCGACGATCATTTTCTCCCACTTGCCGTTGCTTGCAACGGTCCCTTTTCAAATTAAAATACACAGAAAAAGGGGCAAAAAAAAAAGCGTGAAGAAAAAAGGACCTGTATCCAAAACTAAAAAGACCCCTTCACAATCTCAAACCCAACCCCCCTCTCTTTCCTCTTCTCATGGAACGGGAGGATCAGACCCAAGAGGAGAAGAAGAGACCTTCCATCATTATCACTCCGAAGGTACTGCCTCTCTCCTGTCATTATTTCCTTGTACTTTTAGTTTTTGATGGCACCCTAATTTGTCTAAATGACGAAAAAGATGAGATTTTGATGAGAACCCATTTGTTTAAATGAAGAAGAAGAGATTTTGATGATAACCCAGAAAAAACCCAGAATCCAAAATCCCATTTTTTTTTTTTATAACCTATTTGGACTTGTATTGATCAGATCCATGCTTTGATTTTATAGGGAAGTGAGAGAGTGAAAGAGATCATTCCCTCTTCTCGAGTAAGTTATTCTGCCTTTTTCTACCTGTTGCCATATGGGTTCCCTTAAATCTCGCACTAATTTGGGTTTTAAGTTCAATAAGTAGAAACTCTGATATTTTTTAAACCTAATTGAAACTAATTTGGTGGAGAGTAAGGGAATGCAAAGCCGACCCTTTTTTCTTTCTCGACTATATGTGATTCTACCATTTTCTTGTCTTTTTGCACTCCAATTGGGATTTTGTTAACTGTTTGATTTAGATCAGTATCCAGACGTCATTGTTGGATTTAGATGAATATAGAAAATCCCAAAATGCAGACTTCTATATTCTGGTGTTCTACCGATGAAAATAGTACTTTGTTCTTGCAGGAAAGTGAAGGGGAGAAAGAGGCCTCCCTGTCTTCTCGAGTAAATTCTTCTCTCGTGGTTACTTTGTTTTGTTCTCATTTCAATTGGGATTTAGGTCTTATTATTTTTTTGTGTACCTGTGAAGGTGGTCTCTTTGCTGTTGGGAGATGTGACAGCGCAGTCTTTTGATAATTGGGTGGCTTTGGTGCGGAAGCGAAGTGGGAAGTATCAGCCTTCAGGGTTTCCACATCGGCTGCCAAAATTTGAAACAATGCCTAGTGGGTTCTTCATCTCAACAGCTTGTGATAACCGAAGGTATGGAAGATTTATGTGAAGAGAAATATTAGTTCTTTAACAGTTTGTGGATTTTGTACAAGAGAGTGTGACATTGTCCTGGAAGATATTTGATATTTGTGAACTTTGGTTTCATCTTATTAGTATTATGGATTTCTCTGTGGTCAAAAAACTTCAACACCGTTTATATATGCAAATGTATGTATCTGCGGTGCATGCATGCATGTCCATCTATATGAGTTTTATAATCAATGTTTAATGCCTATATTATCTAGTAAATAGTAAGCACTATCTTGTTACACATTGAGGAAGGCATAAGAACTGGATATTTGCATATGTATGTATGCAGGTGAATATGCTTAACCAACCAACTTACTAACTAACAAACACCAACAACAAAGCCTTTAACCGTAATCTTTGCGTAGACTACGTGAATCATTTTCCTCCATGTACTTTTGTTTACTGCCAACAGCTCTGTTTAAGTTAACAACTTTCATATCTTTGTATTATCCTCAACCGTGTTTGTCTATGTCGACCCTAGTCCACACTGCTTCAATTATAATTAGGTGCTTAGCTCACAAACACTAATATTTTAAGAGAGCCTATGTGAAAACGCAGCTACCACACTTTACCAACAGAGACACTCCTCATTCGATTCAGCTTAATCTTAGCCAAACAATTAGGAAAAAGCCTATATAATTCCTCAATATTGTTAGTGTTTTGGGTGCCTCAAATTCATTGGAGCAGAGATCAGGTTAAGGTGGAGGAGTTACAAACTTCAGAGATCTAGGATGGACATGCGCAAACATGCACGAGGAGTTGTACACATGATAAGTCGACTGATACACAGTATATTCGACTTATGTACATGTTGGTCGACTTATGGCTTGCAAGTTAGTTGACTAATTTGCAACAGAGAATAAAGGAGTTCAGATTAGTCGATTGATATACCAGATTAGTCGACTAATGAGCATGTTAGTCGACTTACTCATCAGAGTAGTCGACTAATCAACGGTTCTATCAGTTTTCTTTTCGGGTTTTGATTCCAGTCTGAGTTGAATTCGAGTTTTCTTTCTCCCTGAGACGGTGCTGTTCGTATTGAGGGAGTTTGTGTTGGACTAGAATGATCTTAATAGTCTATATAAATCCCTTTTGGGTGACCTTTGAAAACAAGTCAAGTACAAGTCAAGGAAAATCAAGTTTTCACCATTGAGAATTGTGAGATAGATTCTTGTAACTCTTGTTATTTTTCTTCTCTGTTTTCAATAAAATTTCTTCCCTCCTCCCCGTGGACGTAGGCACATCTTGCCAAGCCACTCGGTGTGCTCTCTTGTTGTGTGGCTTTCACAACAATTGGAATTAGAGCGATGCCTAGCAATACGACCACAACAACTAAGTTCGAGGTGGAGAAATTCGACGGGAAGTCCAACTTCTTGTTGTGGAAGATTCGAGTGACGACGTTGCTCGTGAAGAAGGGTACTCATAAGGCTATGCTTGCTGTTGAGAAGAAGTTATCAAAGATGAAGGATGTTGAGTAGAACAACATCGACTTTCATGTAAAGACGATGATCATACTATGCCTATCAGATGAGGTCCTCTATAATACCATGAACGAGGAGACAACTGCAGGTCTTTGGTGTAAGCTGAAAAGTCTTTACATAGACGAAGAGTTTGTCAAACGAGCTCTTCATGAAGAAGCAATTATACAACTTTCGGATGAAGGAAGGTACGTCTATTCTATAACATCTCAATGCTTTCAATAGGACAACCTTCAGATGAAGGAATATACGCCTATTCTACAACATCTCAATGCTTTCAATAGAATAGTGAACGACTTGTTGGCTCTGGAGGTTAAGCTATAAGAAGACAAACTCTTCTGCTACTCTCTTCTCTTCCATCGAGTTATGATCACTCGGTGACCATTATCATGTATGGAAATGAGACATTGAAGTTGGAAGATGTCAGGCAGATGCTCCAGAATAACGAGCTGATGAAGAAGACAGATTCTACAGAAAATGCTTGAGGATTGGTTGTCAAAGGCCAGAGGGAGAGATCAAAGAGTAGGGGCCCCAAAATGATCCAGATACTTCTAGTAGTAATGCTTGCTATTATTGTAGGAAACCAAGACACACCAAGAAAAATTGTATGAAATATAAGGAGATGCTGACAAGGATTTTGATAGGGCTAGTACCAATGAAAAGTCAGAACAAGCCGGTATTGTTGAAGAAGCATATGAGAATTCATATGGTGTCCTGACAGCTTAATTAGGAAAGGAAAAGTACTCAAATACTTGGTTACTTGACTCAGGGTGCACATATCACATGTGCCTAAAAAAGGAGTGGTTCAGTACATACAAGCCTTTTGATGGAGGCTCTGTCCTGATGGGTAACGACGCCGTGTGCAAGACAGTTGACATTGGCAACATCCGTATGAGGATGTTTGATGGACATGTTCGAACCCTCACAAACGTTTATCACATTTCAGATCTAAGGAAGAATCTTCTCTCGTTGGGAGCTTTGAAAGCTCAAGGGTGCAAGTTCTCAGGTGCAAATGGAGGTGTTAAAGTTATCAAGGACTCCATGACAATTCTCAAAGGAGAACAGACTGCGAACTTATACAAGATGATCAGGGGCGTTATTGTTGATAACGCTTCAGCAATAATGAATGAGGACACTACAAGACTTTAACACATGTTTCTTAGACACATAAGCGAGCGAGGTCTTCAAGCCCTACATAACAAAGGAGTTCTCATAGGTATCAAATATTGTAAACCGTCTGTAAATTTTGCAATATGGGTAGACTGCGTAGAGTAGTTTTTTCTACATCACAGTAGAAGACAATGGGCTTGCTATATCTCATACACACGGATGTGTGGGGACCTTCGCCAGTAGCATCCATTAGGGGTGCAAGATACTATATTACGTTCATAGATGACTTCTCCAGGAGAGTGTACTTCTTGAAGCAGAAATCAGAGGTATTTCAAAAGTTCAAGGAGTAAAAATCTACAGTGGAGAATGAGAAGGGGGCGAAAGATGAAGTTCTTGAGGTCTAATAATGAAGGTGAGTATACCTTCGCAGAGTTTAAAGCTTACTTGGCAGGTGAAGGCAGCAAACACCAGCTAAGTATTTTAGGACGATTAAAACAAAATAGAGTAGTAAAGTGCATGAATCAGACACTTACAGAGTGTACTACAGTATGAGATTACAGGGTGACACGTCAGAAGAATTTTAGGCAGAGTGGTGAGTCATGCATGCTATCTGGTAATCAGGTCACCATCTACAACCATTGATCTTCAGATCCCAGAGGAGATATGACGAGGAAAGTTTGTGGATTATTCAACTTTATGAATTTTCGGTTGCCGGCGCATAGTTTTGTTGATGATCAGAAAAGGAATAAACTGGAGTCCAAGTCTAGAAAATATTTTTTCATTGGTTCACCAAAAGAGAAAGGTTTCAGACTTTGGGATCCGGAGACAGAGTGCCTTTACCAGTATAGATGTGGTCTTTTGATGAATAATCAATATTTCAAGAAAGGTCAGAGATGTGGTCTTTGATGGAGGATAAGACGCAAGTGGAGCTTCAGACAGTTCAACAGATTCTCAGGTAAAGGGGTTGAGTTCTCAGTTGGCCCTAGAAGGCTTGATGGGTCAGATAAGGACTTCTCAGATTCAGATGGATACGAGCAGGCAGCTACTCAACAGTAACCTAGATCGTTGAGGCGGTCAGATAGAGTTTCGGTGCCACCAACAAGATAGGACGTAGAAGATGATCATGTCTCATTCGCATTAGTAACAGAAACATGAGATCCTAACTGTTATATGAAGGAGATTGAGGCAGATGATAACGACAAGTGGATTACAGCCATAGAACAATAGATGTAATCTTTGAATAGAAATCAAACATGGGAGTTGGTTGATCGTCGAAAGGACTCCAAGGTAATAGGTTGCAGATGGGTCTTTCGCAAGAAGGACAATGATCAACACAAGTTAAGGTTGGTTGTCAAGGGATATGCTCAGAAGGAAGATATGACTACAATGAGATCTTCTCTCCTGTAATCAAGCATATATCTATTCAGAAGGAAGATATTGACCCGCAATACACACCTTATTTTCTTCTCCTTCCTGAATATACCCTTCAGGTTGCATCATGTATATCCTCTCCTCCAACTCATCGTGCAAAAACGTTGTTTTGACATCCAACTGCTCCAACTCTAGATCGAACTGAGCGACTATCGCTACGCTCAGTTCGATCTAGAGTTGGAGCAGTTGGATGTCAAAACAACGTTTCTGCACGATGAGTTGGAGGAGAGGATATACATGATGCAACCTGAAGGGTATATTCAGGAAGGAGAAGAAAATAAGGTGTGTTTTCTCAAGAGTCTCTCTATGGACTTAAGTAGTCTCTCAGGCAATGGTACAAATAATTTGTCTCTTTAATGATCAAGGTCAGATACACCCGATGTGAGTATGACAGTTGTGTCTATTTCAAGCAGAATGATGATCCGACATATTTGCTGTTGTATGTTGATCATATGCTGATTGCTGCAAGAAATATAAGACACATATTCAGAAGAAGCTCAGCTAAAAAGGGAATGCGACATGGAGACTTTAAGAGAAGCTAAGATCTCAAGTATGGAGATCACTCGAGACAGAGGTTCAGACAGACTTTGGCTATTTCAGGAGAACTATGTTTTCAATGTGTTAGAAAGATTCAATATGGCAGAAGCAAGATCGTCACCACTCTTGGCAGGTCACTTCAAGTTATCCTCCAAGCAGTGTCCACAATCACCAGAAGAGGAGATGTCTCGAGTATCATATGCTAGTGCGGTGAGATTACTCATGTATGATATGGTCCGCGTTAAGCCTAAGTTAGCCTATGCAGTTAGTACAGTAAGCGGTTCATGTTGAATCCATGCAAGCAACATTGAGAAGCAGTGAAGTGGGTGCTATGATATCTATGAGGGACCGCGAGACTAGGCTTGCGTTTTAGAGATTGGAAACGGGGAAACTTAGGGTATTACAAAGCTACCGTGAAGATTATGCGGAGAACTTGATTAGCGAAAATCTACGATGGATTATGTATTCACGGTAGCTGAGTGCATCATCAGTTGGAAGGTGGAATTGCAAGACATAGTGACTTTTTCAACAACAGAGGCGGAATACATGGCTGCAGTTGAGACATCTAAAGAAGCTTTGTGGTTGAGAGGATTGATCGAGACTTTCTGCATCATATATGATTCAGTTCGGATTCACTGCGATAGTCAGAGTGTTATTCATCTTGCTAAGGATCACATGTATCATAAGCGGACGAAGTATATCGATGTGAGGTATCACAAGATACATCAATGCGTCGTATACGACAAAGTGATCGACTTGGTGAAGATCAGTATAAAGAAGAATCCAGCAGACATGATGATAAAGATCATCCCGGTGGAGAAGTTCAGAGCATCTCTGAACTTCATTCTCCAAAGGTAAAGTGGAGAACATGCTCTTGGGAGGGAGCCATGTGAAGTCACAAAAAGGGGGTGAAATCTTGGTGAATGACGCTGTAGCCAATTTCGACAAGGGACTCAATGAATATAAGTCAAGGTGGAGATTGTTAGTATTTTGGGTGCCTCAAATTCATTGGAGGAGAAATTAGATTAAGGTGGAGGAATTACAAACTTCAGCGATCATGCACAGACATGCACAAGGAGTTGTGCGCATGATAAGTCGACTGATACACATGATAGTCGACTTATGTACATGTTAGTCGACTTATGGCTTGTAGGTTAGTCGACTAATTTGCAACGGAGAGTAAAGGAGTTCAGATTAGTCAACTCATACTTCAGATCAGTCGACTAATGAGCATGTTAGTCGACTTACTGACCAGAGTAGTCGACTAATCGGCGGTTCTATTAGTTTTCTTTTTGTGTTTTGATTCCAGTTTGAGTTGAATTCGAGTTTTCTTTCTTCCTGAGACGGTGCTAGCCATATTGATGGAGTTTATGTTGGACTAGGATGATTCTAAGAGTCTATAAAAACCCTTTGGAGGTGGCTTTTGAAGGCAAGTCAAGTACAAGTCAAGAGAAAATCAAGTTTCCATCATTGAAAGTTGTGAGAGAGAGATACTTGTGACTCTTGTTAATTTTTTCTCTGTTTTCAATAAAATTTCTCCCCTCCTCCCCCTGGACATAGGCACATCTTCCCGAACTATGTTAAATTTGGTGTTCTTGTGCCTGTGATGATTAGTCTTATTGCTTGCTAGTGGTAGATCGCTTTCACGCTTCCGTTACCGAGCCTACTCGGTGTCCTTTCTTGTTGTGTGGCTTTAACAACAAATATTTTCTCCCTCTTTGATCACAATCATCTTGTTGTACATCTCTGATCACATATGAGTGCTTGCAAGCAGATTATGTGGAGTGATAACTCTTCTTATAGGATACTTATAGCCCTTGTTGAGCACTCAACGATAATTGGATTGTGAACCAATGATTAAGGATCCGCTTATGACATTGGTTTAGGGGTCTAGTAGTCTAGGTTGTATGAGAGTTTGCAGAACCAATCTCTAATGAAAATAGCGGTAAATTTCAATCAAGAAAAGAAAATGATGGTTTTTGATGATTTGATTAAAATATAGTGTTTCATACATCTTTGAAGTTAACGTTTCATGCATTTGAATGAAATAATAGCAGTATTTGAAAAAGCGAAAGTGCGAGGCGAAGCGTTTGGACTCCTTATAAGGAGAGGCGTAAGTGATGAGGACATCACGCTAGTTGCCAATTGTCTTTTCATGCCTTAGTTTATTTTGAGATGTTGTGTTTTGTCTATTTGGCTTTTAGTACCACATCAGTTATATCCGAGAAGTAGATTCTTGTAAAGTCTATAAAGGCCCTTTAGACTTCTTTATGAGTAGACAATGAATAATTAAATCTTTTCCAGTTAAATTTTTTGAGCTTGTTGAGTTCTTGAGATTGGGGTGCGAAGCTCGTGGTGTAAGGGGTGTGAAACCCGCGTAAGGGGTGCGAAGCCCAAAATTTGTCAGTTTTATTCCTAAACCCCAAATTCTTTTCTATTTCTTCATTTCAAAACCCTAATCCCCAAATTTTTGTTGAAGGTGATTGCGATCCTACCCGTATTGCATCAACTTGGTATCAGAGCCAGATTCCAATCCCCTTCAATATTTTCTTCTCTATTTTCATCTCCTCCAAACCCTAGATCTACAACAAATTTCAGATCTAGATCCATTCCACAAAAAAAGGAAAAAATTACATTGAAAAATCCAAAATTCCATCGAAAATCACCCCAAAATCCCAAACTCTCATGTTCATCTCCCCTCCCTCACTGTCTTCTTCCTCTCTCTGCAAACTCAATCCACCACCTCTACCTCACCATACATCCACAGAATCAACCGCCGTCGGTACCATCACCATCCACCAACGATCAACTCTGATCAACAACAACAACATCAACATCACAGCTTCGAACTCTTCGTCGATCAGAATTGAAAATAAAAAAATCTCTATACATCTTCCCCGCGATCATCCCCCATCACCTTATCAACACACAATTCCATTTCTGATCAACAACTCACCATCACCTTCTTCAAATAACAACACCGTCGCCCCTTCCTTTACCACCTTCCATCGTCATCACCTCCCAGACTCCAACAACGTCTTCCTCCTCCTTCTGTTTCCCTTAGCTCGACGACCCTTAAACCACGAGCCCCCACCGCCACTTCTCACCCAAGCTCGGATCCAACACCTCTACAGAGCTCCACCACTCAAACTCTGCTGCAAAGCTCTGCCACAGAGATCCGCTCTACGATGACCTCACTGACTTCCCCCAACATCATCTCGGCTCCACAGTGTCCTCAAGCCTTGCCGTGCTTCGTCGCCGCTCAAGATCCAACATCCGAGCCCACAGATCAGCTTCGATCGGATCCGACGAAGCGTCGCTCTCAGCAGATTGTCGTTGCTGAAGTTTCGCCAAGGCGACCCCCAAATCTCGCCGACGAAGCTCCACTTCTCGATCCTCCACCGTCGTGGATGCGTCGAGCCTTCGTAGTCGTCTCCCTCTCCTCGTCGGCGACCAGATCTCTCGCTTTCGTCTCCCTCTCTTTCTCACGTCGTCTCCGCCTGAAGCACATCGACGTGCAATTCCTCAAACCACCTCCATCGGAACCCGGAAGATCGAGGAAGGAAAGAAGAGAAGGGTGCAAACCAGGTGACTTTTCTAAACCCATTTGGGGTTTAATTAAAAGGCTCGAATCGGGTCAGATCCGTGACCCGACCCGATAAGCAACAACTTGACCCGTGACCCAATACTGTTGGCGTCATACTGACGTCATTGCTGACCTCACCTAGCGAGTGACTCAACCCAGTCACTGTTTTGACTCAGCCAGCCCAGATCATCTCAGTTCAGACTCAGTTATGATCTTCCGGAGGCCATTCTGAGCTCGTTTTAAGCCTGAATCAAGCCGTTTTTGAAGCAGCAGATTCGTGGAGAGCAGCACTACACATGTACAGCCTTCCCATCCCAGTTTGAGCCTCGGTTATCTACCAGATTCAGCTCGACAGATCAAAGCACAACAGTTCAGAGCTTATTTTTAGCCCGGTTTTCACCCGAATTGCACCGTTCTCGAGACAGTCATCTTCCACTTCCTATTACCGCTGTCCAAGAATCTTGTGGGTGATTTCAGCTCGTTGGTGTGGGTATTTCTCTGAGGAATCTTAGAAGATTTTTACGTTTGGGCGTGAACGACTTACCCCTCAAGTGATAACTAGCTTAAGCTGAATTATTAACTGTTAAATTATTTGCAACTACTATTTAGATTGCGATAATTTGTTGGTTGAAATGTTATTAGCTTTTATGTAGTGGTTGCATCAGTATTTATCGCTTTTTATCATTTTAAGAGTGCAATTTTTTCTTTGCATTTAGAACTTGAACTTTAGGATCTTTTGTTCACTTAGTGCATGCATTTAGTTTACTCGAGTCTAGGGTACACTGCATCTGCTTGTTTGCTTGATTTTGCATGTGAGCCATCATGACTAATCAATGTTATAGGAACCCCTTCTTAGACCAGCTACAAAACCTCCGCCATGGTCATATGTTCGTTCAGGATTACATAACAATATTTAAGGACTTAACCCATCGTAGTGACGTAAGAAAGCACCATTCTGAGACTATAACTAGGTTTATTTGGGGTTTAAGGCCCAAAATAAGGCGTGCTTTGATCACTGGCTCTTATGATCTAGACACTGTTGAAGAGGTTTTTGATGTTGCATTAAAGTTAGACTTAACATTCAAAACGCTAGTCAATGCCAAGGCTCAGTGTTTTAAGTGTGAGGGATATGAATATTATGATTATCAGTGTCCCTCGGAGAGTCAACATGTTAGAACTGTGTTTAGTGATAAAGTTGACGACTCAAAGGTTGTTGAGGATATCCAAGTTCCTCCTAAAATTGTTAGTATAATTCAGGACATATCAGTTGGTTTTGAAACACCGATTATTGATGGAACTACATGTCTTCTAATAGTGCTAGTGATGACGTGAATGAGATACTTGAGCCTAATACACCCACTGTGCCTAGTCAGTCATTCGAGTCTCCTTGTGCTGAATATAGTTTTATGATTTTTTCTATCGATTCATCTTTTAGGGAGTCACCTGAATTTTTTACCAAGGTCCAGCAGATGATTTCTAATACTTATTTTCTGGTTGTTTGGAGTTTGTGTCCGAGTCGTATGTACCTCCATCGTTAGATGTGTGTCCTCCTAGGCATGTCATATCTCTCATTCTCTCATTTTTAAGAGTTATGCCTAGAATACCTACTACATTGTATTTGTCTGTTGCACATATTGATGATATCACTAGGCTGATAGTAATTTGCAATGACACCTACAAATTTGCTGTAAATCCATATAGTATTTTGCATGAATTTGCAGTTAATAATAAGGTAATGGTTATGAGTCACCCTGAGGCAACAAGAAAGTTGCACGCTTGGAGTAAAATTTCGATAGGTTTCTGAAGAGGATTGCTTTCATGGCTTACGAGTTGGATAGACTATGAGATCCTGGTATCAGCTCCATCTTCGGCAGGAATGATGCGCCTTGCTCTACTCTCTGTGCCTTGATTGAGTTGCTATCTTCCACAGCATCATGGAGACCAGCTCCTCCTCCGCCACCATGGTCTCGACATGATATACCTATGCTGCTGCCACAACCACCACCTTGGCCCGACTGAGACACTTCGTGAGGAGTCCTCACTCGACAGGGTCGAGTTTCTTCCACTCCGAGGGAAATGATGAGGACTGATGCCAGCTGCCAGCTGCCTTTTCATACCTTAGTTTATTTTGATATATTGTGTTTTATCTATTTGGCTTTTAGTACCACATCGGTTATATTTGAGAAGTAGACTCTTGTAAAGCCTATAAAAGGCCCCCTAGACTTCTTTATGAGTAGACAATGAATAATTAAATCTTTTTCAGTTAAATTTATTGAGCTTGTTGAGTTCTTGAGATTGGGGTGTGAAGCCCGTGATGTAAGGGGTGTGAAGCCCAAAAATTTATCGGTTCTTTTCCTAAACCATAAATTCTTTTCTATTTCTTCATTTCAAAACCCTAATCCCCAAATTTTAGTTGAAGGTGATTGCAATCCGACCCGTATTACATCAGTAAGCCTCATGATTTTTTATATATTTAATTTCAAAAATTTATAAACATTATAAAAACATGTAGAATGATATAGTATTCTACAAATAGATAAAATCTGGTTAAACCATTAATCAATAATAAATTAGGCTTAGTTTAGCAAAAGGACATACACTAAAATAAGTTGGATGGAGAGGAACCAAAAACACTTATCCTATTTACAGTCACACGGTCTTACTCAAGATCACATAGCTAAAAAATGTACATAAAAGCACAAACAACAGACCATAGATTACAAAAGAGATGAAAGAAAATGACTGTTAAAAATAGATGCGATATGTAGTTTTCAAGAGGGAGAATGGAACTGCAAAAACACGATACATAGAAACCAGAGATTAACCCTTCAAAATCACTGCACTACAAATTGTATACAAGAGAAAAGTATAGGTTGAATATTCATCGAAAAACACAAGCTAGATAATCATTTGCGGCAATGAAAGAAACATAGTACCTTGTAACACCTTATGTTGTATATGTGAAGTGATAAATGATGGAAATGCTAAGAGCGGGTTATGCTCTTTCTCATTTTATTTAAATTAAAAGTATTTTTTTTTCTTTTTGAACTCCTTTTCCCTTAAAGCGTGCGCTTCAGCAGTGAAGCAAATCATGAGGTGCGAAGCGCTTGCTTTAGGTAAGCTTAAGTAGCGAGGCATATGCCTTTTGGGACAAATTGCTTTCCTCTTGCGCCTCGAGGCGATTAGCCTTGAAAATGCCCCGAGCCTCGCCTTGCCTCGAAGTGAGCCTCAAAAAAGCCTTTTTCAAACATTGTATAATAGTTGTTTCCTTCAATCTTTTTAATGCATCTAGTGTCTTACTGTCTTATGTTGAAACATAGTCATAATATAAATTAACATCAATAACTTTCATACAAAGTGAAAGAAAAATCATATCCCAATACGTGTAATGCATGTCAGAGGTGTATCCAAACCTTTTAATCATAGCCCAACAATACGCCTGCCCCCCACCCGAAACCAACACACAAAGAATAAAGAACTCCCTTAGATTATGTTATAAGCATATTAGACGTAGATCTTACTTTGTGATCTGGTATTCAACCAGCAGAAGTTATGGAGGAACTGCATATTGTGGCCAAAGGAAAATGCTCTATTCTTCATGTGGAAAATCACATGTGTGTAATTTTCAAAGTTTTATTTCATGTGTTTCTAGTGGGACCAAAGAATCTCTTACTATCTGATTCTCATATGGTCATTGTAGTCGCTAAAGAACTGTGTAGAAGACTTTCGTTGAAGGGTGAAAAGCGTCTTTTGATATCTTGCATATGTAAAGCAACTGTTCCAAGCTTATCTAGTTTAATTTTATAAAATACAATAATCACCCCAAAAATGCTGGATTCTTGATGGTTGTGTTTATGGTTTTTATGCATAAAGTAATCAAGATGGGTGTTTCTGTCTACTAATTAGAACCAGTTTGAACTCTGTAGCTTGGGCTGAACAGTTTATGCTGTTATATGATCTTTAGATAATATTATACCTTTAACCTAACTATAAGTCATTGCATTTCTGTGACGGGTTCTTCTTCTACAGTGTTGAAGGAAAAGATTCAGGAGGCATAGATTGTGAATCGGATAATTTACTGCATCCTGACCAGCCTTCAGAACCAAATTTATGGGAAAGGCTTGGGAATGCTGCAATGTTGGACATTGAATCAGGTGATTTCTCTTGGGATGGTCTCTCATCACTGCACCATACCGAACATACTAGCAGTGCAGAGCATTCTGAAGATGAGATGAATAAAGCTCTAGAGGTATGTTAGCCTTGGACTTGTGTATATACTTCTTGTAAGTTAACTATTAAACTTTCTTGCGGTACCTTTCAAGATAGCTTGGTGGTAAGAGCAAACAAAGTTTGAAATGAATGGTAAAACTGTTCATTAGTTCACATTAGTTAGTTATCTGACTTGTTATCAATATAGGGTTTTGTGGATTATCACATACATATAATCAAGGTTTGAAATCTGCTGATTGATATCTCTATAGGCTAAAGGTCTATGGTATCAATATTGAGAATATCAGGAATATCGAGTAATTTGTTGCAATTGTATCAGTTACTTCTTGAAAGTTTAAAAAAACAATTAAAATTCACTACAAATTGTTAGATAATGAGCAATGTTTTAACATATATATTTTTTGAACTAATTGATGGAGTTTGATCACATTTTGAAAATATTATATAACACAGTAACTGGTACAATAACACATATAGATAAGATATTTGAAACATACAATCTAATTTAGATGGATAAAGTGGATAAGTTAAAGGCAGGCATGTATTTAAGGGGTGGGCCTGTGGGGGCAAGTCCCACCCCCCACAAAAGGCCTCTATACGATATTAAGAGTTCTTATTTTACCCCTCAGAATTTCTAAGAAAGCCCATATATGCTATGACAATAATTTTTTGCCCCCTCAAAACTTCAAATGAACTCTCCATAAATTCTTAAAATTTCTCCTATGCCCTCTAAAAGGCCTAAAAAAAGTTTATATATTGTATGATTTTTTTATTATCTACTCAAAATTTTATTAACAACCTTATATTTTCTACTAATATCCATTACCCCCCCACCCCCCCCCCCCCGCGGAAAAAAAGAAAGAAAAAGAAAAAGCTGCTAGCTCCATCGCTGGTTAAAAAATTGCAGTTACAAATATAGGCATTTTGCTTAAATAATGAGGATATAAGTGAAAAGAAAATTCATAACACAAAAGTTAGACATTTGAGTTGCTTCTTGTTTGAGTTCAATATCTACATAAGTTGTAGTGAAACTCCTTGGGTTGACTCTATGTTTGGGTACTTACTATTTGGAATGAATTGAAAGATGATCTGAAGTTTCTTGTATTCTGAAAGATTCATGTAGCACCCATGACCATTTCCTTTAAGTTTAGCAAACACTCTTAACTCTTTCCAAGATATGAGAAAAAAATTCAAATAAACTGCACAAGCTACTAGTGTATTGATAAAAGTTACATTTTAACAAATCTACTCTTTTTCTTTAAAGGTTCTCTCAGCATCTCTCTCTGAATGGTTGAATGGATTCTATAGTGTTATCACTGAATTTATTTGTAACTTAGAAGCTTTGGGTTTCAATTTTCACTATAATCTCATAATTCTTGAGAGACAAAGGGTAATGAACATTGACAGAGTGTCTGGATGAATAATTAGACTTGCACGAGTTGCTAGGGTGGTGGGGATTGACAAGGCATGAGTTAGGAAGGATTATATTAGTTCATCTTCTTTCTTTTAGAATTTTAGGGAAAAAAACTCAAAACTGAAGCGATCTTTTTCTTATAAATATGATAATATCAGTTTTAGTATCGAAGGGATATTGTCTCAGATTGGGCAAAATTTGATGCATTATTAGCAATGCATATCTTGCTTATAATAATAATAGCGTGGAAGGAGCATGATATTTGCATAGAACAATAGCTGAGTCATATGGTGACTTCATCCTTAGATGGGATAGCAATATCTTTTTTGTGAGATTATTTCCGGTTTCCCCAGTTTGCTGGGGTTGCTGAATCCATGCTAATTTGATTTCTCACCGTTCTATTCTTTTGCGTCCTCTCCATGGTAAGCCGTAAGCTGTGTATATCTGAACCTTTCCGCATGCAGGCATTCATCCTCATTGCATTACTTTATCCAATAAGTCGATGCTGGTGATTTCCATTGTTGCTCATGGCCTAGATTTCATTATGGTTCTCATGCCTCTTCTTGGTTTTATCCAGGTGACGGTCAATTCAGGTGGAGTAGTTTTCTTTGCTTTATTCAACACTCCAGAAGACACTGATCTCTTCGCAAATGAAGCAGCAGCAGTGATAAAGATAGCTTCCTCACGGATGGCGACTCAGTCTGAGCGTCTGGTTATGAGTTTGCAAAATGGCTTGGAGTTCATACGCCTCAAGTATGTATCTCTGTTCTACAGTTTTCATATTATCTTTTCTATTTGCCTGTTTCTATAGTATTATGCTGCAGGCTAGAGTGGTCCATAATACCAGCCATGAGTGGAAAACCATCAAGGATGCTGCCGAAAAAGCACGAGAAGCTGCAGCAACGCTTGGTGATGAGTTTGGTGAAATTACATGTTCAGAGTTGTCGGAAGCTCTTGAAATGAGTCGATGCCTACTATTAATGAAGTAAATATGTCACATACCTTCATAGATAATATCGTTCTCAAATCCAACATCCCTTTTTTCAATATCCAAGTGTTTTCTTGTCGCAGTTATGTTCATGGCTCACCTCTGCTAGAAAGTTTAGCTGCATTTGGTTCACAGGAATCTGCTGGAAATACTGCTGCAGCCCTTGGAAGGATCTTGGTGTTGGACCTTATACTAAGAAATGAAGATAGACTCCCTTGCCGTGAGCTAGGCTGGCGTGGAAATCCTGCAAATTTATTACTTGCAGACAAAGTAGCCTCTGCTAAATTAGATGCATTGGAGGAAGCATATAATTTTGCTGTTAGACAGAGAGTAATGAAAACTCTCCCGAAAAAGAGAAGAGCGTATTCAGTAAATGGGAGATTAGTCTGCCGCAATCCTGAGCATTTGTCTCAGGGTTCTGATGCAGACAGTGAAACCACATATGATGATTTCCGCATTGTGGCTATTGACTCGGGGTTCCACGTAGACCTCCTGCAGGAAAGCGTGCTAAAGATCAAGAGCGATACCCAAAGGTGGTTGAGCTCATACTTAACAACTCAGAGTACTCTTCTAACATATTATATGAAATTTCTGAGGTAAACTGGGGTTTCCCGCACCTGAGGCCACGGAAACAATGGAGTGCAGCTCTTCTTTGCTGGACATGTCAGCTGTTGTTCATGAGTTCCGAGGTGGTTTTCGGGCAGCTCTCAGGGATTTACAGGGTTTTCATCTATTTCTTCTCACACTTTACCAAAACTGGACGGGCTTCTGCGGGTTTTCTCATCAATAATGAGTAAAAGCTCAGAGGAGTCTGACAGGGATGACTTTGGGGCTTCAGATTCACCCTCACATTCGATGGGTTTGGGCTTCAATTCTCCAGCCCCTGCAACTAAAGAACGTTTTCCGAATGAAGCACATGCAGATTCAAGTGACTCAGAGAATCACAAATCTACTCCAAAGTCTTCTTCTCCAGGCTACAGGGGAAGTCCTGATTCATCTTCTCCTATTTCTCGAGAAAATTGGGGTGGGAAGTATTCCAAGGAAGCGCTGAGGCTTCTCGTAGTCTGCGCATGACGATGAAGCTTCGTGACTTTCAGAAGTTCGCAAAGGTTAGCACTCTTTTAGAAGATTATTCTGCGCGTTTAATTTGGGATAAAGGGAAGTCATCTTATGCTCTTTCGAGTACAAACACACAAAGTAATTTTAAATGGTAGTTATATTGTTATTTAAATTTAATTTCCGTTAAAACCTGAAGTGAATGCTTTTTCCAGATTTTTTTTATATGAATAAATAAGTATTTAATAAATCACATCTCCTCTAATCTGGATTCACAATTGCAAAATACATTTTGGTGTTAATAATCACCCATATACCCAGAGAGCAACTTATTGAAGAGAAATGTTGAAAATGTAAATCCAATCCAATTAGAGGGCATATAAATTCATGTGATCCAATCTTGACGGTTCACTCGTATCCATACGCCAGCCACCACAGAAATATCTTTAACTTAGCAAATATTGTCATGGTGAGCTTTTGTCTATTATCCATAAATTCTTTCCTTCTTGACAGTTATCACGGATAGTTTCTTAAATTTTGATTATAAATTATTCTCTGGCTTTTCTTTGGTCCGAAAAAGTCATATGATTCTGATATTTTAATTCCTAGATGCTGTTTGCTTGTCCAAACCATGGAGCTAGTTAAGCAAAGGCTATTTATAGAATAGAGAAATATTGAAGTTGGTAGTTCCCCTACCCAGTGAAGGAAGTTTAATTCCCTTATTCCAGGACTTCTGGAGATTATTATCTCTATCCTTCAAATATTCTGTGAAGTCTGTTATCTTATTAAGAAACTCTTTAGAATTGTTGATAGCTATCCTGATTTATGTGCTCCTTTTAGGCATCTTATATATCGCTGTTGTTAATTTCTAATGGTACCTTTTTGCTCTCATAAGTTTTGTTCTACAACACTGTTCTTAAGTTTTGAAATAATATGCTGTGCTGTTTATAGATAGATGCTGATTTGCACAAGGAGTTGGAACAATGGAATGACATGCTAAGGACAGATGTGATTAAGTTGTGCCAGGAAAACAACTTTAATACAGGCTTCTTTGAGGGGAGTGATAGCACCAGTGTTGTTGATGCTTATGAACTGAAGGTAATGTGATAAATTTATTTATATGCATAAATGTGATAAATTTATTTATATTCATAAATGTTTCAGTGAAGTAAATGGTATAATTTATCTTGCAGGTTCGACTTGAACATATCCTTGAGAGAATATCCTTGGTCTCTGATGCTGCTAACACGGAGAGGCCATCTCTAGTTACAGGTAACCTGTTTATTGGTGGAGCCCTTGCAGCAAGGTCCGTGTACACGCTTCAGCACTTGGGCATCACACATATCTTGTGCTTGTGTTCCAATGAAATTGGTCAATCAGATACCCAGTACCCTGACCTTTTTGATTACAAGAACTTTTCAGTAAGAGCTTAGTCCTTTGTTTTCTTAGTTCTTTAGGTAATAAAACTTGGTTTTTTTTCGATCATGACTAACATGTGTCTGTATCTTCTTCCTTATAGTTTTCATTGCTGAGAGAGTATTTTCTTTATGTGAAAGAATATTACCTAACCTGATTGATTTTCAAGAAAAGGTTCAAAATAATACTGCTCAAAAAGGTTTAATGTAGCAAATAGGCATAGGTTTTCTTTTCTATTACTATTGAGTCTTCAGTTTAACAAAGGGGTGTAACCTAAGTTTCTGATATGAATGATGAACACTGTTGTTTAGCCTCAAGGTTGCGATTAGTATTCTTTATCATCTCATGTATAATGTATTTCGCTCTTACGTGTCACACCATTCTTAAATTATTGTCTGCATAGTCAATTAGGGCAAGTTGGTAAAATAACGACTCATGGTATACCTGCAGATAAGTGATAATGATGATGCCAACATCAGTGATCTCTTTGATGAAGCTTCAGATTTTATTGATGTTGTTGAGCAGTCTGAGGGTAAGGTTTTGGTACATTGCTTTGAAGGGAAAAGTCGAAGTGCTACAGTGGTTCTTGCCTATCTGATGCTGAGGAAGTAAGTAATATTTCCTGTTTATCTAATTCTAATGCTTTGCTTATTTCTTTGATGAACTATTCAATTTGGAATCCATTAGTCATTTCTTGTCAAATGGGATGGAGCATGACTCAAAGTCGAGAAACCCCATAATCATCCTGGTTAGCTCAAATTTTATAATGGGTTGTCAGCCAAACACCTAATTTTATAATGGGTTGTCAGCCAAACACCTAATTTATAATGGGTTGTCAACCAAACACCAATCAACAGCGAGATGGTGGCAAAATCCTGGTTTGGGCACAGCAAGACTATTGAGTCTGCCATGAGATCTTGTCCTGGCTGCTTGATGCTTGCTTTGATCGAGAATTTTAATCTCATGCTTCGAGAAATTTAAGCTCATGCAGCAAGAAACAACCATCCAATTACATTATGAGTTTTAAATAAAGTTTTGCAAGTTTCAGCACCTTCATAGATCTATTCATGTATTCTGTAGAATACTATGATTGCAATTGTTACCAACCCCTTATTGTGAGGCCCCCCAAAGGATGATGAAGGCACCCCAAAAATTATTACAAGCCATTTTTTTTTTAAACAATTTCACCCTTAGTGAAAAGTCCAAAATGCTCCTTTCTTCTTCCTGCCTCCCCCCTCCCCCCGGATCTCTCCCCTCTAGCCCCCCTCTATCTGTTCGGCCGGATTCCGGCCGAACATAGATCGAGCCGAACAGAGCTTTATTTGTTCGGCCGGATCCAGCCAAACATAGCTTCATCTGTTCGGCCGGAATCTGGCCGAACAGATGGGGGAAGGGAGGGGGGGATCGGGGTGGGGAGGAGGGGGGGGGAGGCCGGCGTGTGAGGGGGTCGCGGGGGGGGGGGGGGGGGTCGCCGAAGGGGTGATTGCCGACATGGGAGGGAGAGGGGGGAGGAGGAGGAGGAGGAGGGTATTTAGGCCTTTTTGATTTTATTTGGAGTGCCTTTATCACATTTATGGGTGCCTTATTCTTGGTATGCCTTCATCAATTTTTGGGGTGGAAATATCTACTCCCTTATTGTGAGAATGGGGGCAACAAGTAAACTAAGTTGAAATTACGATTCTAAACTAACCTTCCCTTGTATACATGGAAAAAAATAAATGCATCTGATTTACCTGTCTCTTAAGCTAATGCATACAAGATGTGAGTTTCAAGTTGTTTGATGGGAACTCGATATGGCAGTAGTAAATAGATATGCCAGAAAGGACTGAATGTAGGGAATTAGGTAAGAACAAGTGTCGTGCTGAATTTTTCTGCAAAAAAGAAAGAAAAAGAAAGCACCGTGCTGAATTTGTGCCAGTTGAAGGACTTAACCTTGATATACTTATTACATGGACAAAATAAATGCACCTGATGTACCTGGTTCCTAAGCTAATTTATGCAAGGTGTGGGTTTTGATAAGTTGTTTGATAGAAACCAAGTTTGGTACACAGATACACCAGGTAGAGAAATGACTGAATGTGCGGATTAGGGGAGAACAAATTGTCATGTTAAAAATGATGTGAATTGAGGAGCCTTAACCTCATACGATTTTTTCACTTATGGAAAACAACGACATAAGCAATCTGAATTGTTATCTTGTCATCACAATATCAGGGGTTGGACTAGAGATCATCTAGTCCCATTTGTGTCTCTAGGGGTGCTTTCGGGTTGGGTCGGCCAAACCCTTAGAGTACCACTTTGGACCCATACCAGATTCTGTTATGAACTGGTCCGGGTCCGGGCCCGAGCCGGGTGCATATTTAGAGTGTACCCACTGTGGGGAGAGTGTAAAATCTTATTAGTAGAGTTTTTTTTAACTCATTGGAGAAGATAGTACATGATTTGATGAGGCATTAAGGAAACAACAGTACAGATACCCTGATACGTGTCTGCAGGTGAGCTGGGCTGTCGATAGCAGAAGAAGAGCTGTCGACAGCGATTTTCAGAGAGCAGGATTTGTTAGAGTTGGTCTTTGGCTTTCGACAGGCCCCTGTCGACATTGTTTTTTTTCGAGAGTTGGGTTTGTCAGAGGATGTCGACATGCCAGACGGGCTGTCGATAGCGTTGTCTCTCGGCGGTTTCCAAGTTGGATTTATGGTACATCAAAGGTACCATATATTGGTTGGTGTTCAAGAAATATTTTACAAGCAGGAGTGTATCAGATACGTTGATTCCGGCTACGCTGCAGATCTCAACAAATGTCGGTTTACAACGGGATATGTGTTTACATTGTTCTAAGCACTGGTCAGCTGGCGCTTTACACTACAATTTACTATCGCATTTTCTACTATAGAGGCCGAGTATATGACCATGACGGGGGCTATGAAGGAGGAAAATTGGCTTAAAGGGTTGCTCGATGACTTGGAGACTGATAAGGATCTATTGAAGATCAATTGTGATCTGTGTTCTAAAAATCGGATTAATCAGCCGATAAATCCTAATCATTGGCAACCCGTGTAATTATACATTCAACACTCTGATTATGCGCTCGGGCACTTAATCAGGTCTAAAACGATTAAGCATAGGATCAATCTGTTATTTATTAAATAGTAGATTAATTATTATATTTTAATTTTACATATTTTGCATAAAGTGATACTTATGTTTTATTGTTTTTGATTATTTTTCAAATTAACTTATTTAGCAATCTTTCTCCATTCTTTAAAGCTTATTAGTTTGATTGATAAATTGATTACTTTTTATTTATCTTATTTTGCAGATAAGTTAACTTTAATTTATATTTATGTTGCAAAGTTTGAAATTTTGGATTACTAATGCGAAGAGATAAGTTCTCTTACTTCTTCTTTTTTATTATTTATTCATATTGTCTTGTTGTTCATCATATCATGGTTTATAACTTCACATCTGGATATTGTCTTAGGCATTTTTAACAATTAACTGTATATATTTATACGTAGTTGTGTATAAATATAATTAAATATATATTAAAATATTCAATTTTGATTAATCTTTGGTTAATCCCTGATTAATCCGATTAATCATTATTCAGTGTTGATGAAACAGATTTTTAGGAACACTGATTGTAATAGCATGAGTGCTATCTATTTGAAAAAGAACCAAGTGTATCATGCAAGGACGAAGCACATCGACGTCAGGTTTCACTTTGTTCGAGAGATTCTCGATAAGGGTGACATCGAGTTACAGAAGATTCATATGAAGGAGAATCTCGCTGATATGTCTACCGAGGTTGTTCCGAGAGTAAAGTTTGCACATTGTAAAGAGTTACTCCATATCCTTCCAGTGGTTTGAGCTCGGTGGAGCTCGTTTGGATGAATTACGAATGACTTGATCCTTTGGGCAGGGGATACGTAGGCAACCACACTGGTGCAGTCCAATAGAGTCGACATGGTACTATGTTGTGTTCAGTTCAGAGTTGATAAATCTTCATCGAGGTGGAGAATTGTGGAGAGAGTAAAATATTATTAGTAGAGTTTTTTAATTCATCAGAGAAGATAGTATTGAGTTGGATGAAGTGTTAAGAAAATAGCAGTGCAGATACCCTGATACGTGTCTGCAGGTGAACCGGGATGTTGACAGCAGACAAGAATAGCTATCGATAGCGGTTTCCAGAGAGCAAAATTTGTTAGAGTTGTGGTCTTTGGCTAGGTTGTCGACAGTGTTTTCTCGAGAGTTGGGTTTGTCAGAGGCTGTCGATAACGTTTTGTCTCTGGGCGGTTTCAAGTTAGATTCAAAATTCATTTCTGATCCGAATGCAGAGTTTTTGATTTTTTTATTTTAATGGGCTCTGTGGCTATATAAAGAGGGATACTGCCCCTATGGATTTTATCTTATACTTGATTGATTAATAAAATCTCCCCCTTCTGTCCTGAGCACGTAGGCAGTTGCCGAATCTCGTTAAATTCGTGTTTTCGCTTTCTTTTGTTTGCATGTTCGTGCGATTGGTGATTTTCTGGTGTTGCTGTTCTTTGTTTCTGAGATTCCAACAAGTGATATCGGAGCTTTCCAGGTTCGATGTGGAGTTTTGTTCAGGTGGAGCAAATCACTTTGGAGACTGTACAGTTTCGGTTGGAAGTAAAGATGTGATCTTTCCTATTTGGATTTGTTTTCGCTAATCGTTTTTCGTATTACTTTGAGAAATCTATTGAGGATACGGCCGGAAGTAGTCAATCATCAGTGAAATTCGTGAGTCATCTTCAGATGAAGATTGATGTCGTGAAGTTTAACGACACGAACAATTTTAGGATATAGAGATGTGAGGTGATGAATGCCCTGACGACATCAAACCTCGAAGACTTTACGTATGAAAGAAAAGCCGAAGGAGACAGAGAAAGGACTGGGACAAGATGAATCAGACATGTGGCGTCATTAGGTCTTGTTTGACACATGACATTAAGTATCATATGTTGTATGAGACTCCTGCAAGGAAGATTTGAAAGATCCTCGAGAAGAAGTATTCGACGAAGAGCATCGAGTTTCGATTGCATCTTAGGAGGTTTTATCACTTCCAATTGAAGAGAGGGCTCTCAATTGGTGAACACATGAACAACTACACGAACCTTCTTGCAGGCCTAGTTAACATGAATGTTGAGTTTGAAGAGGAGAAGGCGGTGATTCTTCTAAATTCTCTTCCTGATGAAGAATATGAGACCTTCGTCTTAACGTTGATCAACGGTAAACAAACACTTAACTATATTGATGTCAGCTGATCTTGTAAATTACAAAGTGCAGAAGAAGAACAAGTAGTCTTCTTCAAAGAGTGATTCAGCAGAAGCATTAACGGTAAGAGCCAGGAGTTGGCAAAGGCGATCGTGGGAGATCGAAGTCCAGACCGGATTTCAGAGATCTGAAGAAGAACCAGCGCGCGTCTTGCAAAGAGTTAGTGCACTGGAAGGTTGATTGTCCAAAGATCAAAGATAAGAATAAGGAATCAAAGGCCGAGATAAATTTCGCAAGGGTGATCAATACCTAATCGGGTAGTACTTCACAGGCAGGTGGATTGGACTCTAACTCAACGATATTCTCTTTCTCAGTCACTACTATTATTGATTACTCAGACGATTCTGAGTGGATACTAGATATAGGGAGCTACTTATTATGTGTGTCCCAACAGGAAATTATTTTTTAGCTTTGAGAAGTTAGATAGATATTCTGTTGTCATAGGTAATGATCGTCCATGTAACATGGAAGGGATATGTACGGTTTATATCAAGATGTTTGATGGGATGGTGCGGGAATTGAAGGAAGTGAGATATATACCTCAACTGAAAAGAAATCTTATCTCTGTTGGTGCCTTAGAAGCATTAGGTCTTGCAGTATCTATTAGAGATGGTGTTCTTAAGATAATTAAAGGCTCGATGGTTGTCTTGAAGGTGTCCTACGCAATAACCTTATTACTTGAAGGGTAGTACGGTTACATGGCAAGTGACGACTTCTACAAATTCAGATAATGATTGCACCCAACTCTGGTATATGAGGCTCAGACATACAGGAGAAAAATTTTTACAAGCTCTTGCACAACAAGGTTTATTGAAAGGTGCTAGTACCTGCAAATTGAAATTTTGTGAACATTGTGTCATTGGAAAGAAGAGCAAGGCGGCACCGCGACTCATTGCATCGAGGGGATTCTGGATTATGTTCACACAGACGTTTTGGGACCCACCAAGACGACATATATTGGAGGTAACCACTACTTTGTGTCTTTTATATATGATTACTCTAGGCGATGTTGGGTATCCCATGAAGCAAAAATGGGAAGTCCTGGAGTTTGTGGAGTGGAAAAGAACATGGAGAAGAGTACGGGAAGAATGATCAACGTACTTCATTCAGAGAACAGATGAGAGTATACAAGCGATCCTTTTATATAGTTATGTCACGATGAGGGCATAGAAAGACACTTCACAGTAAGAGAATTACCACAACAAAACAGGATGGCTGAAAGGATGAACTCTTGCTAGAGAAGGTCCGGTACATCTTATCCAACACTCACATATCGAAATCTTTTTTGGCTGAGGCATTGGCATATGCTTGCCATCTCGATAATAGGTTGCCTTCGGTTGCAATAGGAGGTGAAACTTTTCTAAAGGTTTGGTCAGAAAAAGTTGCTCAGGATTATGATTTGCTATGGGTATTTAGGTGTCCGACCTACTATCATGTCAAGGAAGACAAGTTGGACTCAATGGCGAGAAAAGGTGTGTTCGTAGGGTTCAAGAAATGAGTAAAGGCTACAAAATTTGAGATTTGAAGGACAAAAAATTTATCTTGAGTAGAGACGTCACGTTTGACGAGGCTTCAACAGTGAAGCCTGTAGACTCTTAGCAGAAAGAGAGCCAGATGACCGACATGATACTGCAGCAGGTAGAGAGTGATGCAACTTCACCGTCTCTAGACAAGTCAGTATCATTTGAGGTCATACCGTCGATGATGACACGGTGGCGATCAGGTAGCCGAACATGATGCTGATGCTGATGAGGATCAAGGACAAGCTATGAGTGATGTTCAAGAATCCATTGAGTTGAAAGAAACTAGAGAAATTCACGTAAGCTAGTTGGCTCACTACTAATATGATCGTGGCCTATGCTTTCCCAATCCTTAAGGAGGCAATCCCGCCTTACATACATGAAAGCTGAAATCAGTTCGGAGTTCAAGATGTGAAAGGATGCCATGATGGAAGAGATGAGTTATACAAGAACAATACTTGAGAACTGACAGAGTTGCTCAAGGAAAAGAAAGCGATCAATTGTAAGTGGGTATTTGCAAAGAAATATAGATCTCCAGATGGTGACATTGTACGTTACAAAGCCAGATTTATAGCTAAAGGTTACACGCAGCGAGTAGGCATTGACTACAACGAGATATTCTCACCCGTTGTGAAGATGAACTTGATCAACTCGACGTGAGTGATCTTGAAGAGGAGATCTACATGTCTCAGCCGACAGGGTTTAAAACTGCATGAAAGGAGAGTATTATGCAAACTGAAGAAATTGGTTTATGAATTAAAATAATCAACAAGGCAGTGGTACAAGCGTTTCGACAGTTTTATAAAAGGCAAGTTCACATGAAGCCATTTCGACCCATGTATGTACTACAATAAGCAACCGAGTGAAGAGTACATACTGTTGTATTTGGAGGATATGCTCATCACTTTCAAGAGCAGATCTGCAATTGATCAACTGAAGAAAGACTTATCTTTCAAATTCGAGATGAAAGATCCGGGTGAAGCAAAGAAGGTGCTAGGCAAGGAGATTGAGCGAGATCAGAAGGGTGGTAAAGTTAGCTTGACGCAAAAAGGGTATGTGAAGAAAGTACTTCAGAAGTTCAATATCAACGGCGATACAAAGTCTGTAAGTACACCATTGTCCCCTCACTTCAAGTTAAAAGCTACTATGTCCCGACTGTTGTTGTAGAGCATGAGTATATGACTCTCACGTACCCTATGCTAGCGCGGTTGATAGTTTAATGTATGCAATGGTACCAATTAAAGGACTTTTGAGCACCATCCCAGAAGACTAGCCCTTCTAGGTGGAGTTGCTCAAATCTTTTATATATCTAAGACCACACCATGTCTAGCCGATGTGGGACTATTTGTTCGACCCAAATCCCAACACCCACTAGGTTAGCGGGTATGCTATTTATTACAGAGACCCATATCCTACCCGTCACATGCGGGTTCGGGTCGGATAGGGTTTATTTAAATTTCTCATAAGGACCAACACGTATGTTACTAAATCGAAAAAAATTACAAACAAAATTAGATAAGATACAAGCAATAATACACTAAATTATAAATTGAAATTTCAGAAAAAATAGTGTCATTAGAGAGCAAAACAATTATAAAGTGTTTTCTCTATAATCAAAAGAGAAACTCAAATTATTAACTCCACCAACGCTATCCACCCTCTTGTGTCACATACTTAGCCCCAAAAATATTAAAGGAACTCCAATGTAATTAATTGATGTGTAGTTAGATAAATAACCCTTCATTTGTTAACGTCTCAGATATATAACTGGTATTTCACTGGGTTTGGACCAGGTCCGGGTCGGGTAACATAGACAATACTCGTCCCCTGCCCAAATGATTAAACGGGTCATGGTTCGGGTCCAAGGTGGGTCTCCATAAAAAGTACCTAGACCTTACCTGATTTTAGAAACGGGTCTAACTTTCAGACCCTGTATGTACCCATCCGTAAGTGGATATGGTACGGGTTTGGGTTGGGTCTGAGTACGAGATTTGAAGCAGCCCTACCCGTGTCTATAAAAAAAGTCTTAGAGGAAGCTGATGCCAGGGGTGACAATCTTAACCCACCCAATGACCTGAACCCGACCTGAATTTATTGGAGTCACCAGTAATTAGGCAGGGGGTCAACTCGCTTGACCTGATTATTAATTGGGTCATTTTTGGGTCACACTCCTCGAACCAAATGACAATTTGACCTGATCAAGGATGTGTGTGTAATAACATGACAACACATTTGCTGATTTGCGTTTTGGTGGAGTGTGGTCAACACTTCATATTTCGAAGTAGGCATCTAGGGTTTTGAATCTCTGCACTTGCAACTTTAAATTTTTTTTTTTCAGGCAAATACTTTAATAAACTAAAACTAATAAGTAAAGCTAATATTAGCATTTAATGCTAAACTTATATGCTTAGAGACCAGAATGGTTGATAATTTTTATTAGAAATATAATAAAATCGGTGTTGCTACTCCGGTTACCCGGGTCAGGTAAACCAATTAGTAATTGGTCATGTTGTGGCCCGGTTTGGGACTGGAACATACAGGTTGGTTAGTGAAAGAACCAAACACAAAACTAGGACACCTTTGATAAATCCATCCAAGCCCTCAAAATCCATGAACTGAAGCAAAACGATATAGATGTAGATATTTCCTATAGAAATTAAGTTGCATCTCATTTGAAGCACAAAGCGAACCAAACACGCTCATCTTTTAAAATTCTTTCAGAAACTTCACTCTACTGGAAGCCTGGACCCTGCTCAAGAAAGTTCACCGCCGAGCTCAGCCCAATGATGGGTTTGGCAAGGCTTTACTAGATCTCGATAGGAGATTGCACGGGAGAGCCTCCATGGATTGGCAGCAAAAAAGGCCGGCAATGAAAGTGTGCCTGATCTGTGGTAGGAATGCCGGGCTAAGCACAAGCTCGCTGAAGCTCCATCTTCAGAAGTCACACAAGAAGATTTCTGCAGGGAGCGTGGACAGCGCAATGACCATGGAGATTCAAAAAGCCTTGGAGGGGCTTAAGATAAGGCGCACCAGCAGGGATTTCAGCCCCACTAGAAGGCAGTCTCACTCACTAAATGGCAGGTTCTCTTATTGATGATGCAACTGTTGGCAGAGTTTTTCAGGTTTAATGTGCAGTCAATTGAGTCTCCGCTTTCGGTTCTTGTTCATTCTTGAGGGCTACGCAGATTCAGCTGGCTTTGTATGGGTCAGCAAGCTTCAAAACACAGAGGTACTACTGCTTCCTGGCTGATAAATTACGTCTGATAGTTGCTCTGAGATGAGGGCACTAACCACTGGAAAACACTAGGGGGGGCTCTGTAAAATGTAAGTAGGATGATCTTGGCTCCTCATTGTATAGATGTACTGTTATCTGGCCATTGTAACATGTTGTCAGGTTTGTACGTTCATTATTTTTTCACTGGTCTCATACAAAACTCAATAAGTTGCCACCTTTCTCTTGACTCTCTGTGCAATAGATGATCTAGTTTTTACTTTTAAAAAAAGCTATATATTATTATAGTAAATCTCCCATATATTATCTTTTAAGGAGTAATATCTAAATGGTTTTTTTTTTTTTTTTTTGCATATAAACTCAGGAACTTAGGTTTTTGCTTATTTACCCCCCTAAATCTCTATTTGTGTTGCACCTTTCTAATTCTAAAAAGTTTGCAAATTTATCCTTACAATTAAAACTTTTTTTAATAACAAAAGTGCCTTTTTTTACACTTGCAAATTCAAGTTTTGCATGTATGTACTGAAAATATTCATTTATATAAATCTTGTGAAAACTTTATAAACTTTATACACTTTAAATATTAAATTAAAATAATAAAATATTAAATATTAAAACAATATTAAAATAATAAAAATTAAAAATTACTAATAAAATAATTAAATAATTTGATAAGAAATTAAACACTATTAACAATATTAAAAATATTAAATATTTAATAATATTGAATTATATATTAATTATCAAGTAACTGCTTAGTTTAGGTGTAATACAAGTAAAATTTACATCACTATAAAATTAACTGTAACAGGTGTAATTAAGAAAATTTGAGTGTAAAAGTAAGATTTACATGATCACAAATAACTGTAATTGAAAAAAAATAAGATTTATATTTTGTAAGTTAGTTTACAACGAAACAAATAACGACAAATAAAAAAAAAAATTTTACGACTTACAACGAAACAAACAATCCCTTAGATAAAACTAAATAGAATAACTAATTTGATGCAACTGAAAAAATTTAAGAAATTAAAGAAATTAATTAGCAATTCAAAAGATTTGACCGACTATATTAATTCTTTTAGAGGGTAATATCAAAAAAAAAAAAAAAAATCTAAAAAAAACTGTAATAAAACTTCTGATCTACTACATCAGTAAAAGCTCTCAAATTTTATGATATTTCAATAATAGAACAGTTGAATCTTTTCTACTCCTTTTCTATAGAATTATAGAAAAGGAGAACTTTCTGATTGAAACCGGAGTATTATAATTATTTGTACAATTTACCTCTTCAGACACTTATGACACAAAACTTGCAAACAAAATTTCCATCTCAAACAGTATTTTATGAAATCTCAAATTTACAACTCATAAACAATGGTCTCCAACAAAACTCACAAGCAGTGATGAGCTTAATGGGTTTCAAATTCTACAAGTCTTGAATCTTCAGCAGGCAAATCACAGTCACAGGTCTATAAACCACATCAGCAAATCAACCACCACCACTGACAAGCAACTGGCAAGCCATCAAAAAAGCCTTCAAGTTAAACTGTACATTGTTCTCATTGCACTCTCTTTACAATTTACACAAACAGACACACGAACTAAAACAGAGACCAAAAAGATCCAAACTTAAGAAGACTCCCAGCTTCTGTATTCGCTCCCCTGAGACTGATGCAGCTCAGCCAGCTTCCTCATCAGAGCTCTACTATGGGGCCAGCTAGGATCTCCCCTCTCTCTCGCAGCATTGAACATAGCCTCTGCTCTCTGCAGCGCGTCATCAACCGTGTCCTCAATAAGATACCCCCGGCCCTCGCCTCCCATATGTCGTCCTTCTTCTCGCCGTCGGTGGCCCGTGATATCGGCAGCCTCGTGTCTGCAATCTCTATCTCCGACAACGGAGACGCCTTGTGATCCTTGTAGTACTCTCGGTTGTCGTCCCCTTCCTCTTCTCTGTACTTCCACTGGCTGTCCTTGCTATTGAGCGGGCTGCCGTCGACTCCAACGCATACCACGTCATCCAGCGATGCTGCAGTGGCACTGGAGCGCTTTTGCTGGAATGTCGGGTCCACGGCCGGGCCCACGCCGGTGCTCTCAAGCTTCGGCGAGGAGGCGAAGGGCGTATTCTTGATGGGCTTTGTCGTGCTTTGCTGCTGGCTGCTATGATTTCCTTGCTCTTGTTCGGCGTCGGAGGATTTCACGGCCTCGTCGGCGTCCTCTCCCTGGACAAAAGCGTAATTTTAGTTAGAAACTGTGGGCAAAAGACAAGAGGGGAGAGGCGGCGGAGGGAGAGAGCTAGCGTGATACAGTACCTGAGGGGGTTCAGAGTGGACGGCGGGGTCCGCGGCCTTGAAAGGGGTGGTGGAGGCACGTGCGAGGGGGAGGAGGCACGTGCGTGATGAGGGGAGGAGGCGGAGTGATGATCGGATCGCTGCTAACGACCGCATTGTTTCTCTCGTTGCTGATACACAGGGAGTTGATTCGGCGCACGAATTGAGAGAAATGAAGGTAGTATGGGGGCCATAAATAGCAAGCGGTGAGACGACAGCAGAGGAGTGTACACGTGTTTGATTCTCGGGGCTTTGGAGGACACGGTGGAAACTTCGTGGCGGCAAGAGAAGGGCCTCGTCCGCTCTCGAGGCTTCTGGAGTCTGGACGTAGGGAGGGAGGAGTTAGGCCTTGATGGGCTAAGTTGTATAGTTTATTTCGAACCTGTAACCATGTTGGGCTAGTTTGATATAGGCAGAGTCAGAAACTCAAGCCGATAATTAGGACATGAGCGCGCGAGCCCGGTACGGTACCAGTATGAATATTTTACTATCTTTTGGAAACATAAGCTGCGGCTGCGACATGAGCTAGCGATTTTTCGCAACTCATTGTCAAAAAGTCTAATGGTTTGTGTGTGGATATGTTTTAATTACATTTAGTTATGAGTGTATTTAAATTAAGATGTGAGAGTCATCTGTACGTGTGAAAATCGTGTTATCAATCAAGGGTTTAGATTTATGATGAGTTGAATTAGGATTCCTTGATGTTATATATATCATGAATATGATTCCCTCACCAACACCATCTATCATGACCTATCCTCTCTCTTGGAGGCCTCTCATCTCCTCTAAGGATCAAAAAGAGAACTTGGTGGCTGTAGAGAAGAATCTCCTCCTTCAACTCAGGTGTCCTCGATATCGTGTAAACTTCGGCATCCCTTTCATGATGGAATCAGGTATGCCTAAACCCTCTCTTTGATCTTGATAAAGATGTTTTAGTTTATGCGTGAAATCTTGTATGGAACAATTATTATATATATATCATGGCCGAACAGATCTGACCTGTTCGACAGATCTGACCGAACATGTCGGGGGTGGAGGGGGGGGGGGAGATAAGGGGGAGGGGGAGGCCGGGGGATGGGGGAGGGGAGAGGCGGGCGAGGGTCGAGAGCAGGGGGAGGGGGGAGGCCAGGGAGGGGGGATGCAAGGGAGGGTGGAGGAGTAGGGAGAGGAGGAACAGGAGGGGGAGATTGGGGGGGGGTGGGCAAGGGGAGGCCGGAGAAGTAGGGGGTTGCCGAGGAGGAGGGGAGGGGGATTCGTCGGAGGGAATGGAAGGGAAGGGAGACGGGGAGGAGGAGAAGAAAATGACAGTTTGAAATTTTTTTGAATGTCTTAATCATATTTGTGGGTGCCTTAATCACTGGTGCCTTCATCACATTTTGGAATGAAAATACCCGCTCTCATTATTAACTGGAAGAAAAAAAATATTACTGCCGCAACCAGACATCCCCGAGCAAGAA
This sequence comes from Agave tequilana, assembly GCA_038442645.1. Lineage (NCBI taxonomy): Eukaryota > Viridiplantae > Streptophyta > Magnoliopsida > Asparagales > Asparagaceae > Agave > Agave tequilana. The sequence continues at coordinate 35,340 of JAVJIF010019603.1, read as the reverse complement.
GTTGTCCACCGTGAAGTTAACCGCTTCCCTTCTCCCAATCACACGATAACCAGGCCAAGTAACTTCGTATCCGACCCCGACACCGTGTTGTTGTACTCAGTGTAGTATATCCAGCTCAGCGCGAAACCACCTCTCAATTCCAGCCATCCCGTCGGGTCAATCAACTTATCCAAGAACGACTACATGACCCCACCGTTCTCGAGTATTCCTTCCACGGTCTATCAAGCTACACTTTTGTGGTCCCGTTATCGGCAGTCAGATCGGGTGCGACCTTAATGCTGTAGTTGAGGATCGAGATGCCGGTGTTTTGGTTCGGGTCGGTCCAGCCTTGGGTCGTTACGGGATCGCTCTGGCCATGCAACAGCAACCTAGCGTAGAAGTGCAGTTTTGATGAGACTTCAGTGTTGAAGTCCACCGTCTCTCAGCAGGTGGAGAGGATGGAGACCAAGGAAGTATCGCAGCGGGTGAAGGTTGATGCTACTCCACCATCTCCAGTTGGTTCGGCGTCAGAGAAGACTTCACCGGATGTGACACCGGGTGGAGATCATGTAGCCAGGGTTGATGCTAAACAGGTTGAAGACATTGATCAGAATGTCGAGTTGTTTGCAGCCATTGGAACCAAGGTAAAACCACACTCGTTGGTAAAGAAGCATGAATCTCAAGCTTGTGATCGCGACAAGCTCAAATTGAAGGCCATTGTTCTCCATGATGGTCGTGAGGAGGTTCATATGACTCAGCCAGATAGGTTCGCTGCTACAGATCCAGGTACAAGTGTTTGAGCTTGATGAAGCTCATTTCAATGAACTACGGTTGGCTTGATCCTTTGGGCAAGGTACGTAGGCAGCCGTAAAGGCGTAGCCATTTGGTGATGTAACCCGTATGAAGCTATTTGGGTTCTCGAGAAGCTGATTGAAACTTCACGCAGAGATAAAGTGTTGTGACCGTTTGGACTTCACGTAGAGGTGAAGAGTTGGACTTCACGTAGAGGTGAGGTATTGTGATCTCGATGAACAGATTGATCTTCTGGTGAGAAGATATTGAGCTTGCATAAGGAGTGGTATGCATCCAGTTGTTGAAGCCGATGATGGTGTTCGGTGTGCTCTACTCAGACTTGGTTGGACCGTCAGCTGAAGACATGTAGACTAGATAGAGCTAGTCAGTTGGAGAGTCAGTGTTGGCTCATGGTGAGTTCTTCGTGAGGTCATGTAGTTGCTGAGTTGGAGACACGTTCGGTGATCGGCATGTATGAAAGTTCTCATAAGGTGAAGTGTAGGGAAGGCATGTGTGGTGCATCCCAGTTGATAGCTGAGCTACAGATTCCAAGCCGAGATCGTGTGTCGATTTCGCCGAGATTGTGTGTCGATTTCGCCCGGAGCGCGCAAGCCGAGATCGTGTGTCGATTTGGCTGAGATCATGTGTCGATTTCGCCAGGTGATAGACTGGGGTTCGTTGGAGATCGGCTTAGATTTGAAAAATCTTCACCGCAGTGGAGAATAGTGGGAGAGAGGAGATAGAAGATATGGAAGGAGGTAGCACAGAAATCGGAAGACAAAGGAAGCAAGAAACAGCACATTGAGCAGGCCAGAAGTGTTCTCGGTTAATCTCCCGGTCGACTGCCCGGTTGAACGGTGGAGGAGGCCGGTCGATCGCCCGGTCGATCGACGTGCACAAGCGAGCACAGGAAGGAGCGGTCGACCGGGGCCGGTCGACCGACTGAAGTGGCCTAGCTCTCAGTTGGGCGCGGTCGACCGGGCCAATCGACCGTGGCATGGGTCGGTCGACCAGCCGATCGACCGACAGGCGCGTCTGGACTTTCCTTTTAGGATTCAAATTCCTTTTCTGGATGGGATTGAATCCAACCTGGGTTTCCATAAATTCAGAGACTCTGTGGTTATAAATAGAGGCTAGAGGTCTCATGTATTGTATCCTGAAAATCTCGAAAATCCCTTGGAATCCCTCCCTCTTGTATTAGTTGTATTGATTGTTGAATCAATAAGATCTCTCTCCCCCTTGCCCCGAGGACGTAGGCACGTTGCCGAACCTCGTTAAATTGTGTGTTGATTGCTTTTCTCTATTGGTTGTTGTTCCTGCTGTGTTGGTTGTTTCTCCGGCTGCATCGAGTCTCTGCCAGTTGAGCGGATTCCTCAAGGGTGGTTGTTTTGTCTCTTCTTCCGCGAACTGCTACGCACAACAAGTGGTGTCAGAGTACAACGGTTAAAAACTATTTTTTAAGTTTTTTATTGTAAGTGAAATTACGACCAAGTTAGTTGTAGTTACAGTTACAAAAGCTGAGATAAAATAAATGAAAGTGTCACATCAATTTTTATTAATAATTTCTTGCAAATTATAATGCATTAAACTAGATAATTGTTTTTTATTTTATGCAATTGGAATAACAATTGTGAGTTGTTAAATCACATACATAACTTAGTGTTCTAAGTCCATGAATAACAATTACGTGTAGCTAGAATGACAGTGTAACTCCTACTGCGGCAAATCAAACATCCCCTTAATACTAATTTAAATCTATGACTTGTGCAGTTTATTCTGGGTAAATTTTATATAATCGCATATGTCATAAAATATTAGTTAAATTTATGTTAGAAAGTTTTAAAATAACATTACTTTAGTCCTATAATTGAGTTAAAATGTCTTTATTCCTCTCCTGTTATATTACACTTTAAAGATACAGCTGTAATTGCGAATTTGATGCAAAGAAAAATACTTTAACTACTAGCTTACTAGTAACAGTGATGTGCGAAACGCCCCGACTCATAAGTTAAAAGGTTCAACTTACTCTGTTGTTATTAAAGATAAATTCATGGTTATAGTTAACTTTGTTGGGAAATGAGGAATTTAAAGTAAAATTTTAACTCTTTTGTTGCCAGAAACATACGGATAATGTTTGGAACGTATTCTCCTTCAAGTGGGAATAAACGTGGTATATTCACATGTTCAGTTCTGTTTCTGAATGAATAAGATATTCAAGTCAGAAGTTGACCTAATTCAATAATTAAAAAGGGACTAAAAAGAATAAAAAACTCTTTAACCCACATTGAATGTGATGTGAAAAGTTGAGTGACTTAAATATGAAAAGTTAGAAATTAAGGGTGTGCTCTTAGGGTTCTTAGAGTTTTCGAGTGCGTTTGAGTGAAAACCATGCCTACACCTGTGCCGCCACCTGTCAGGAGGTTGTGAGGGATTTGGAGGAGAGTGAGGAGTGTTGGAAAATGATATATGAAATACTGCTAAGCTATTTAAATTAAACTTTCAAGAAGGAAGGAACTTCTCTATTTTGATCGAGGCGTGCGGAGCACTGTCCTTAAGAGTAGATCGTGCCCCTCTGAGAGAGTATCTCAGTGTAGCAGGTTGTTGGCGGCCTACCCTCCAGGATTCAACGATCGCTGGCCCTGCAAGCGTGCACTCGCAATGCACAGGACCTCGAGCAGCTCGGTTTTGTTTCCTCCAGAGATGCAGGGAAGAACTGAAGAGTCTAAGGAAATTTTAGAGGAAGAAGAAGATAGTTGAGTTCTATTTTTGAGAGCAGGGAATAGATCCCTTATAAAGAGAGCTTATCATCATTAGAAAATCTTTGGGAAGAGAAAAAATCCTAGGACAGAGAACCAATCTTTCCTTGTGCAGAGAAAGCCTTGGAAAGAGCCACTGCAATGACAGGACAGGAAAAGATACGAATCTCAACAGCTATCTCTGACCCAAATATTATGACAGGATTTGAAAAGATTTTATTTTAATTTTAAATCTAAAAATAAAATTGGCAAAACTTAGCTCATTCGGGCACACCCGCGAGGCTCTGAAACCCAAATTTGCACCCCCCCTGCGCGTGCAATGCGGGCGCACGTGCGCGCTAAGATTTTCTGGATCCGGTAGCTAGCCCAATTCCCTTCACTGGGCCTCAATGGGCTTGTGTGCGCGCTAGCACCCCCTGGTTTCTAGCCCACACAACCCATCATGAAAGGGACTCCATATATAAGCACTAAAGAGTTCTACTCCTATCCAATGTGGGACTAAAGGAACTTGGCTTAATTTTGAAATACCCTCAAATTGCTAACAATCCCCCACTATTTCAAAATTAAAAGAAATGATAATATGAACGAGAGAGAAGAGGAGGAAACATAAGAACTCAATGCATCAATAATGGTGACTTATGGTCTATGAACCACTACCTAGGATATGTAGGTGTGTCCCACAGGAAGTTGGTGAAACATAAAGTTTCTATGAACCAATCTTCCTAATTATGGATCATTGACCTACAACCCACATATCATTCAAAGAACCGAGCTGTTCAAAACGGGTTGGCGCGAATCGGCCATGCGCCCTACCTGGATATTCATGAGCGCTCTAGAGAATATGTCTACATTCTCATAGGAAGCGGCCCCACTTCCACACTCATATAGGTGGATCCATCAAGTGTGCATTGCAATTAAATACTCCACCCAATAAGGGCTATGGTAATCCATTAAGAACTAATGCTCATCCTTTGCACATTGCAATTTGCACTATCTACATCATAGGAAGGGACTTCTCAATAATAAAATAATGATAGTGCATCTCCAAGTCAACAAATAATTTGTTATTACCCATATGAACCTACTTCATGAGTTCATCAATCACATAGATTGGGTTACTATCATTTTTGACTCTTTGTTATAGACATGAGTCCAATTCCCCTCGATGTATTCTCCACTAGTTTTCTCCCTAGTGGTTTGGTAAATGGATCACTTATATTAAGCTCTGACCTCACATAGTCAAGAGATATGATCCCATCATCTAGCAGCTGCTTTACAATTTTATGTCTTAGGCGTATATGCCTACTCTTTTCATTGTATATTTTATTCTTAGCTCTTGCAATAGTAGCTTGATTATTATCACAATGAATAGACACAGATGGAGCTGGTCTCTTCCAAATTGGTATATCAATCAAAAGATTCCTGAGCCACTCAGCCTCAGTACATGCCTTCTTTAAGGCAACAAACTCAGACTCCATAGTGGAGCGAGCTGTGACGGTTTGCTTGGATGATTTCCCAGACACCGCACCCCCACCAAGTGTGATCACATATCCACTTGTAGACTTTAACTCATCAGAATCAGAGATTCAGTTAGCATCTGAGTATCCCTCTAAAACAGAAGGAAAGCCACAATATGTCAAACTATAATTAATAGTTCCTTTTAGATACTTTAGCACTCGATGTAATGCTGTCCAATGGTCCTTATTAGGACAGTGAGTGTAACGACTAAGTCGTCCCACGGCATAAGCAATGTCAGGTCGTGTATAGTTCATCAAGTGCATTAAACTACCAATGATTTGTGCATACTCAGATTGTGACACACTTTCTTCTTTATTCTTTCTTAAGTGAATGCTACAATCATAAGATGTGGAAACAGGAGTGCAGTCAAAATGACCAAATCTCTTCAACATTCTTTCTATATAGTGTCCTTGTGAAAGCATGATATGATCAGAATCTCTAGTTATTTTAATTCCTAAGATCACATCAACTTCACGCATATCTTTCATATCAAAATTGGAGGACAAAAATAATTTGGTGTCATTTACAATTTATAAGTTTGTACCAAATATAAGCATATCATCAACTTATAAACATATGATAACACCAACATTATCTCAAATTTAGTATAGATACATTTATCAACATCATTAATCTGATAACCATTGGTAACAAGAACACTATCAAATTTATCATGCCATTGTTTGGGTGCTTGTTTTAAACCATATAAAGATTTTACAAGTTTGCAGACTTTATGTTCATTTTCAGTTGTCACACAACCTTCAGGTTGGTCCATATATATTTCTTCTTCCAGTTCTCCATTTAAGAATGCAGTTTTAACATCGATTTGATGTATCACAAACTTATGAATAGATGCTAAAGCAAACAACACTCTAATAGATGCAATTCTAATCACAGGAGCAAATGTATCAAAATAATTAAAGTCTTTCTTTTGAGTGTATCCTTTAGCAACCAATCTAGCTTTAAATTTATCCAAAGACCCATCAGGTTTCAGCTTTCTTTTAAATATCCATTTGCAGCCAATAGGTTTTGCACCTGGTGGTAAATCAACAAGTTCCCAAGTGTGATTTGATAATATGGATTCTAATTCATTATTAATAGCCTCTTTCCAGAATGGAGCATCCGGAGAAGAGATAGCATCTTTATAAGTTAGAGGGTCATCATCAATAAGAAATGTAAAGAAATCTTTACCAAAGTCAGTTTCTTTTCTAACTCTTTTACTTCTTCTTAGTTCAATCTCTTCATTATCATCAGATTCTTGTGCATGACTAGATGATGAAGCATGAGATGGTTTATCAACATGGGTTTTCAATGGAAAAACATGCTCAAAGAATTCTGCATTTTTAGTTTCAACAATAGTGTTAATCTCCATAACATTATCATCACTTCTAGTCACAAGAAACCTATATGAAGCACTATGATGGGCATAACCAATAAACATGCAGTCAAAAGTTTTGGGTCCTAGTTTCTTTCTTTTGGGTTCAGGTAGAAGAACTTTAGCTAGGCACCCCCACACTTTTAAATAGTTTAAGTTTGGTGCATGTCCTTTTCAGATTTCATATGGAGTTATACCGATTTTCTTATAGGGTATTCTATTTTGAATATGACAAGTAGAGAGTATAGCCTCCCCCCACAGATTCAGAGGTGCACCAGAACTTATAAGCATAGCATTCATCATATTTTTGAGTGTTCTATTTTTTCTTTCAGCAACACCATTAGATTCAGGTGAATATGGAGGGGTAGTCTCATGAATTATGCCATGTTGTTCACAAAATTCATTAAATTATTTAAGTTCATATTCACCACCTCTCTCCGATCCCAATCTCTTTATTTTCTTATTTAATTGATTTTCAACTTCTGATTTATATTTCAGAAACATTTCAAAGGCTTCATCTTTGGATCTTAATAGATAAACTACTGTATATCTAGAACAGTCATCAATAAAAGTGATATAGAATCTTTTACCACCTCTAGTTAAGTTATTTTTAAGGTCACCAAGATCACTATGAATAAGCTCAAGCAATTCAGATTCTCTTTGTACACTTTTGCATGATTTCTTAGTGGATTTAGATTCAACACATATTTCTGAAAGTACACCTAGAGGGGGGGTGAATAGGTGTAAGTGCTAATCTAGAATCTAAATGCTCTAAATGCGGAAGCTTAAACAATTTTGCAATCTCACTTAGTACAATTCAATAAGTGTAGCCGAATTCCCTTTGCAGGGCTCTGGACTAACTCCTCTTGATTCCCCTTGAAATGGGTTGAGGTGCTATGTGAAGCTCTTGTTGGATGAGTAAAAAGTGATGCACACACACAAGCAAGCCAAGCATACACAAGATATATCAATATGAATTAAGCAAGGCAACACAAGCAATATGAAATAATGCAAGCAATATAAATGATATGAATCTACTGATTGAAGATGCTTTGCTATGAATGAAATGAAACTTGCACAAAGTAAAGAGAGAGTTGAGAGAAATTGGATCAAACGCAAACACCAAGATATGTTTCGAGATTCGAGCACCTTGCTCTACATCCCCGCCTACACCACCGTGTAGGATTTCCCAATCCACTATAGGAGTACCAAACTCCTCTCTCAACCTTACAAAGCCACCGAGGCTATACAACCACAATCCACCTCTACCGAAGAGGGATACGGCCCATAGCCAACAACCAACTCAATCACCTCTACCTAAGAGGGATCCAAACACCACTCCGATCACCTCTACCAAAGAGGGATTCACAAGAACAAAGGAGGGTTACAACAATGAGGTTTATAACAAACAACCTCAAACACTTCTCTTTTCCACTAAACGAATGATCCTAATAGATTAGGATAGAAGGTAGCTCAAGTGTGGAAATACTAGAGTTTGGAAAACAAAAACTCAAAGAAAAATACTTGGGAAAACTCTTGTAAATGATAAAAATGAAGAACAAAGCAAATCTCCCAATTTTTCTATTTTCTTTGATTTTTCCAAAAACTCCAAAACAAATAGAATAGATCTTTGTAGCACTTTAAACTCTTTTAAAAACACTTTTAAAACATTATGAAAACTGGAAATTTTCTCTTATAAAAATCTTAGCCAAAATCCCAAAGAGTTGGGGTTTATATAGGCCAAACAGAAAACTAGCCGTTAGGCTGATGTGGCAGCCTGACAGGCCTGGCGGTCGACCGCCCGGTCGACCGTCCAACGGTCATATTTTGATCCGTTGGAGCTACCGGTCGACCGCCCGGTCGACCCAAAAATACAGAGAGCAAAGCTCTCTGAACCGGTCGACCGCTCGGTCGACCGGCCCACTGTGCTGCCAGACGTGCACAGCCTTGTGCACGTCGGTCGACCGCACGGTCGACCGTGACATGGTTCGGTCGACCCCCAGTCGACCGGACTTGCTTGACAATCACAGTTTAGGGCAGAAAACTGAGTTAAACATATTTTGAAAATTCTTTTATCACTTGTAAAAATTCCCAAAAATGTTTTTACCATATTGCATTGATATATAAACATGTGATAAATATTTTAGCTCAAATATCAAGCATATGAAACCATTTTTGTATTTTAACATTTTCTACCAAAAACCAAAACATGTATTTTATCAAACTTGGATTTTTTAATACATGAATAGGAAAGTCAAAATAAGTTTGTCTAGCAAGTCAAAAGCATGTATGTATATTTAGAATATATCTAATATACATAAAGATAAAATAAACTTGTTTTGATCAAACTATTCATGAAAACACATGTAAAAATAAAAAACGTGTGTGTATTGTGCACTTGAGCATATCAACTATCCTAAGCTTTACAAATGGATCTAAACACACTATCTAAATTAGGATACCTAAGTCTTCTTGATGACCTTCATCTTCAAGTAGACCTGCTCCCAAACGCGATCCATGAAGTGCAAAGGTATGATCTTTAAGCTTTGGCACTGGAATCACCATGAAAGCTTCCAAACATCTCTTGTTGAAGCTATCACCAAACTAATATCTTGCTAATGATCTGAAACTTAAAATCACAAGATTATTAGTAAACATATAACTACATGAGTTGATCATCATCAAAACTAGAGTGGAAGGCCTTTGGGCCAACAATCTCCCCCTTTTTGATGATGACAAAACTCATGGAGTTATATATGCATGGATTAAAGTTAAGCTTCAAAGAATCTCCCCCTTAACTCATGCATAAACAAATAAATAATAAATGTGTAATGAATGACAATGCATAAACAATATTAAACAATATAAACATGTTATAGCTCTAGATACCAATGAAGTAAGACAAGCTCTAGGCTCTAGATACCAATAACATAAACAACACTTTCTTACTAAAACAAATACATGCATATATAAACAAAGACATGCATATCAAAATCAAAATCTTCTCCCCTTTTTGTCAACCATCAACAAAGGGGTAAAAGCATACAAACACATTTTTCTCCCCCTTTTTGTTCTAAATCAAGAACCAATAAAGGGTTAAACATCAAAACATTGATACCAATAAGAAATATGATATTGAAGTGCATCTTGATACCAATTAAACAAATATGATCATAAGAAATGGTATATGTTATATATTCATGAAGAGGAAGACGTAAAGTTAGCTCCCCTACATATATGCATTATATGAAGAAAGGAAGACATGCCCTAATTCACATAACACAAAATATGTAATACATGAAAGGAGATGTGAAGCTCCTCTTACACACGTGCATCTCATAAAGAAGAGTTGTCAAGCTCTTCAACATAGGATACACACAACATGAATCTATTCACATATAGGCAATGTAAATCAAAATAGAAAAAAAATCTAGATACCAACTTAAACCATAAATATCTTGATATCAAAGGAGAATATTTTCTTTTTAAGCATATGATACCAATTTGAAACAAATTTCTAAGTCATAAAGTGTGAGAGTGGGAATCAAATACCAATTGAAAAATATAAAATGCAAGTTTTCTCCCCCTTTATGAAATACCAACAAAAGCATGCATAGGCTTGAATTAAGATATCAATTGAAAGATAATAAAGTTAAAGCTCAAGCTCTAGCATAAACAAAATTTGTGCTTAACATATAATGATATAATAACACAAATAAAAACATGTATATGTGTATGAAAGTAAAATGAGTACCAATCACCAATAGATGATACCAATAGAAAATCATACATACACAATAAACAATGATGAATATACAAAAGGATCAAATTGATACCAATTGAAAGAGTTCAATGATACCAATTAAAATAACAATAATGGCATGTGTATACCTCATATCACAACGAAGAATACGAACTAGTTAAAAGGAAAGTTTTGTTAACTAGTACGAAATCATTCAAGTAAGGAATAAAAAACAAATAATTTTTCATAAAATATGAAATTCACATCATAGTTAACACTCTAAGTCGATGAAGTATAAATATATCTTATGAAAACTAAACATGAGTAAGCAATAAAAAGTGAGTGTGTACATAAAATGTGTAGATCACAATTATGAAACATTTCATTAAGCTCTTTTAAATTCCTTTAAACATAAGTCTTATCAAAAATAAGAAGATCATAAAAACTACTTAATCTTCAAGGCATATGTATGTCTAGTATAAACTAAAGTATACACACATATCCAAAATACAAACGAGTCCACATAGATATATGCATGAAGGCACGTGGCTCAAAAGGAATGTATATGTATAAGAATAGTTTGAACTAGATTGACATATACATGAAGTTAAAACGTAAATACGTGAAAAACATAAATAACATGAAAAACTAAATTTTCATCAACAAATTTCATTTCAAGGTATATGTATGAATTGTCAACATAATGAGTATACATACATATCCTTAAACACAATTGAGTCCATATATATAGATTTGCAAGGAAAGCAAATGACTCAAGGATTATACATGTATATCTTAAAGTTTGGCAAAATAAACATATACATGAAATGGAAACTCATAATCATAAAACAAATACCAAAAATGGAATACAAGTTTAAAATGTATGAATCATCAAAACTAGACTAGACTAGCACATCTAATGAGAACAAACAAGCATTCAATCCCAAACATGTATAGATTTATTTGTACCCCATTGTATGTACAAGTATAAATCCTAATCTTAATGAGAACTAACATCTAAACATATATTCAAAACATGAAGCATCAAACCAAACACGAATATCATTTTGCTATATAATACACGCAAAGATTCATCGAAATTCTTTTATAAGGCACAAACTTCTAGGTATATGTATGATTCATCCAAATCTAACAATATACATACATATCCCAACCATAAAAGAGTCTATTAAAAGTATTTGCATGAAGGCAAAAGACTCACGGGTATATATGTATATTTATTAAGTTTGAATTCAAGATACATATACATGAGGTAAAAACATGAAAATAGGCATAACAAGTATAAATGAACGAATCATCAAAACTAGCTTATACATATGCATAAAGTGGATACAAATGAGCATGAAGTTCATTCATATAAGATTCAATTGTAATTCACTATTTGTTTATGTATAATTGCAAGTTTGATACGTTCTACATCTAAACATGTAAATACCACATGAAGACAACAAAACCAAAATAAAAATCATCATGATAAAATTAAAACATGATTACTATGTAAATTCACATGTATTAGATTCATGATGTACATTATAGCTAAACAAAAAGTGAGAACACAAAATATGGGTTCATATAAGCATGTGTGTCTCAAATACTATACATGTATGTCAAGGATCTAATAAGCATGGCATTTACACACTAATCCATAGACAATGAAACATGCTATAAATCAAATGATATGAACATGTAATCAATAGACAATAAAACATGTAAACAACAATAAGGAGTTAGGAATCGTTACCAAAACCTAGAAGGCAACTCTCCTTGTCTCCAAAATATGATGGTCCTCTCCACCAAAACTTCCCTTGAAAGTGATGCATCCAAAATGTATTCTTTAAGCATGGAACACATCCACTCCAAGGTGCCATCACTCTCACGTCATGTGAGAGCCCACACCTACATCAAAAACTCTAGGGGTGGTCTTTGGTACCCATTGTCTTTTGGGTCCACGGGGGTTAGTCTCATTTTTAACCCAAATAAAATTCTTTGCTAAATTTGGAGTATGTAATCTATCATAGCAAAATTTAGCAAGATGGCCCTTACGACCACAATGTGTACACGTGTACACATGAGCATACGTGTGATGGTGTCCGTGAGGAGCATGTGTATGCCGTGGAGGGTGTGCATGCATAAAAGATGGAACTTGTTTCTTTCGAAACAAAGATTCCAAACGTGTATGTCCTTCTACACATTAGCTCAAAGTAGAGCCCAAACAATCTACACTCTTCTTTAATAAACAAATATCATCATTGATCCTAGAAGAAGAGGTACATGCATTAGGTAGATTAGATGAAGAAGCTACACTAGCATGGCAAACATGTGTCTCTATCTTATGTTGCAAAACTTCATTTTTCTTTAAGCAAGCATCCAAATCATTTGAAATAGAAATAATTTTATTTTTCAAAGCAACATTCTCTTTTAAAATAAAATCAACTTTTGAAGATAAATTTTCATTTTTCTTCAAAAGAACATGGCAATCGTTTTTATTTTTCAAAAAGTTATTTTCTTTTAGAGCAAGGTCTAATTGAGATCTCAATGAATCCCTTTCATTATAGACCTCAACCTTCTCTTGCAAAACACAATCAAGTCTAGAATGCAAACTTTTAATTTCTTTTTCAATTTCTAGACTTTTCTTTTTCAAGGCTTTATATTTTTCAATAAGTTTTTCACACACAATAGATAGTTCTTCATTTAAAGTATGGGCATCAATATGATCATTAGAAGAACTAGAGCAATCATCATCACTATCTAAGTGGGGTTCCGATTGTACCTCAAGGGAGTTATTCCCTTGGACCATGAAGCATTGTGACTCGGAGTCTCCACTAGATTCCTCCTCTTGGATTTGCACTTGAAGCTCGGAGGTGATGGTTGTGGTTGTCAATTTGTTCCACACTGCAAAGACGGAATCAATGTTAGAAACATGTAAAAGATATTCTTTTGAAAGTGTGCTTCTAATAGCCTCAGGGGCTTGTGTATTGGCCCCTATATGAATGCAATTACCAAGATAACACTTCTTGGTAGCCGCAAGGAAAACATGTAAACCTAGGGTTTGTAGGTAAATGGACATCCTAGTCTTCCAAACAAGAATGTTGGAAGCATCATACATAGGTGGGGTCATGAAGTCCATGGGTCCAAACTAAATGTGTGCAATCAAACAAATGCAAATAAGATTAGTAAGCAATGGATCTCACTCCTAGGATGTTAAGCCTAATTATCAGGAGCACTAGCTCTGATACCAATTGAAAGTACACCTAGAGGGGGGTGAATAGGTGTAAGTGCTAATCTAGAATCTAAATGCTCTAAATACGGAATCTTAAATAATTTTGCAATCTCACTTAGTACAATTAAATAAGTGTAGCCGAATTTCCTTTGCAGGGCTCTGGACTAACTCCTCTTGATTCCCCTTGAAATGGGTTGAGGTGCTATGTGAAGCTCTTGTTAGATGAGTAAAAAGTGATGCACACACACACACAAGCAAGCCAAGCATACACAAGATATATCAATATGAATTAAGCAAGGCAACACAAGCAATATGAAATAATGCAAGCAATATAAATGATATGAATCTACTGATTGAAGATGCTTTGCTATGAATGAAATGAAACTTGCACAAAGTAAAGAGAGAGTTGAGAGAAATTGGATCAAACGCAAACACCAAGATATATTTCGAGGTTCGAGCACCTTACTCTACATCCCCGCCTACACCACCGTGTAGGATTTCCCAATCCACTATAGGAGTACCAAACTCCTCTCTCAACCTTACAAAGCCACCGAGGCTATACAACCACAATCCACCTCTACCGAAGAGGGATACGGCCCGTAGCCAACAACCAACTCAATCACCTCTACTTAAGAGGGATCCAAACACCACTCCGATCACCTCTACCAAAGAGGGATTCACAAGAACAAAGGAGGGTTACAACAATGAGGTTTATAACAAACAACCTCAAACACTTCTCTTTTTCTCTTTTCCACTAAACAAATGATCCTAATAGATTATGATAGAAGGTAGCTCAAGTGTGAAAATACTAGAGTTTGGAAAACAAAAACTCAAAGAAAAATACTTGAGAAAACTCTTGTAAATGATAAAAATGAAGAACAAAGCAAATCTCCCAATTTTTCTATTTTCTTTGATTTTTCCAAAAACTCCAAAACAAATAGAATAGATCTTTGTAGCACTTTAAACTCTTTTAAAAACACTATGAAAACTGGAATTTTTCTCTTGTAAAAACCTTAGCCAAAATCTCAAAGAGTTGGGGTTTATATAGGCCAAACAGAAAACTAGCCGTTAGGCTGATGTGGCAGCCTGACAGGCATGGCGGTCGACCGCCCGGTCGACCGTCCAACGGTCATATTTTGATCCGTTGGAGCTACCGGTCGACCGCCCGGTCGACCCAAAAATACAGAGAGCAAAGCTCTCTGAACCGGTCGACCGCTCGGTCGACCGGCCCACTGTGCTGCCAGACGTGCACAGCCTTGTGCACGTCGGTCGACCGCACGGTCGACCGTGACATGGTTCGGTCGACCCCCAGTCGACCGGACTTGCCTGACAGTCACAGTTTAGGGCAGAAAACTGAGTTAAACATATTTTGAAAAATTCTTTTATCACTTGTAAAAATTCTCAAAAATATTTTTACCATATTGCATTGATATATAAACATGTGATAAATATTTTAGCTCAAATATCAAGCATATGAAACCATTTTTGTATTTTAACATTTTCTACCAAAAACCAAAACATGTATTTTATCAAACTTGGATTTTTCAATACATGAATAGGAAAGTCAAAATAAGTTTGTCTAGCAAGTCAAAAGTATGTATGTATATTTAGAATATATCTAATATATATAAAGATAAAATAAACTTGTTTTGATCAAACTATTCATGAAAACACATGTAAAAACCAAAAACGTGTGTGTATTGTGCACTTGAGCATATCAACTATCCTAAGCTTTACAAATGGATCTAAACACACTATCTAAACTAGGATACCTAAGTCTTCTTTTACATATTGTGATACGTGGAAAACGTATCGGAGGAAGGGACCGGGTTGAACCGGAGGTGACGAAGGGGAGAATAATACGTGGTAAACGTATCGGAGGAAGGGACCGGGTTGAACGAAGGTGACGAAGGGGAGAATAATACATTATGTTGATGCATGTTGAGATTATATGCACCATACTTCATGTTGATTATGTATGCATGTTGCGATTATGTTGAGATTATGTGCACCATACTTCATGTTGATTATGTATGCATGTTGCGATTATGTTGATCATGTATGCATGTTGAGATTATATGCACCATACTTTATGTTGATGCATGTTGAGATTATATGAACCATACTTTATGTTGATGCATGTTGAGGTTATATGCACCATACTTCATGTTGATTATGTATGCATGTTGCGATTATGTTGATCATGTATGCATGTTGCGATTATATGCTATGTTGGTCATACATATTAATATGGTTAAGTTAGAAATTGTATGTTAAAACTATAAAGAATTGATATCCCAGACTCTTAAGATTAGTCGACTTACCTAGGCAATTTCACCACTGTTAGTCAACTAGCCATGGGGCTAAGTCGACTATGGAAGAAAAAAATGGGTAGACAAGTCGCTGGAAACACATCTTAGCTGACTATATAAACACTGTAAGTCGACTAGTCTCAGTTACAGGAAACAAACAGAGAGCAACATACCTTTTTGATCCTTATCTAGTCGACTATAGGTGATGTATAAGTCGACTAGTACATAGTGTAGTCGACTATAAAAGTTATGGTAGTCGACTACATAGGTCACTGGCAGCCAACAGAGTAAAATATTTTTGGATCAATCCTAGTCGACTATAGCTTCAATAATTAGTCGACTAATAAGTGGTATTAGTCGACTATAGGATGACCTAGTCGACTAACAGACCATGTTACTGTGTTTTGGTCGGGACTTCAGCTAATACCTAAAAATTTACACAAATGGTATAAAAATACGATTGCCAACCTGATGATAACGCCCAAATAGACATACTTAACATGCATGCATAAATGTTGTTTTACTCACTGAGCTGTCAAGCTCAGCTTGTTTTTATTACCACCTTCAGGTTTGGACAAAGGCAAAGGACCCGCCTAAAGGCAATATATGCGGGATAGGCGCCAACGGAGACATTTCACCCTTTTTGATTTCTGCTTTTGATATGTATATGGTTGTAGAAACTATGCATAACTTTTATTTGGATGTTTACTATTAACTTGTAAACATTGTGGTGCTTGGCGCTAGACTCTAACCTTGTATTACATTTGGTAGTAGTAATATATTAGAGTGCGTTTTCTAACGAGTTGTCGGACCTAATGTGTTTGAAATATTAATTCATGTTAAGATCATACATGCTTTCTTAGTGGAGTTTGGTGTATAGTATAGAGCATTCTAATGTTGGTAGAATGGAAGTATTGTATCTTGATGGGTCTCACGCTTGGATTATCTGTGATGATTATAATCAAATGAAAATTTTAACTGGGACCGTTACATAGATAATCATTTGCGGCAATGAAAGAAACATAGTACCTTGTAACACCTTATGTTGTATATGTGAAGTGATAAATGATGGAAATGCTAAGAGTGGGTTTTGCTCTTTCTCATTTTTATTTAAATTAAAAGTATTTTTTTTTTTCCTTTTTGAACTCCTTTTCCCTTAAAGCGTGCGCTTCAGCAGTGAAGCACATCATGAGGTGCGAAGCGCTTGCTTTAGGTAAGCTTAAGTAGCGAGGCATATGCCTTTTGGGACAAATTGCTTTCCTCTTGCGCCTCGAGGCGATTAGCCTTGAAAATGCCCCGAGCCGAGCCTTGAAGTGAGCCTCAAAAAAGCCTTTTTCAAACATTGTATAATAGTTGTTTCCTTCAATCTTTTTAATGCATCTAGTGTCTTACTGTCTTATGTTGAAACATAGCCATAGTATAAATTAACATCAATAACTTTCATACAAAGTGAGAAAAATCATATCCCAATACGTGCAATGCATGTCAGAGGTGTATCCGAACCTTTTAATCATAGCCCAACAACACGCCTCCCCCCCACCCAAAACCAACACACAAAGGAATAAAGAACTCCTTTCTTCCTCATCTCCATCCCTCTTTTTTTTTCTTGGAGCGTGTCTAGATTGTTTTATCTCGTTTGTATTCTCTTATTTAGAGATTATGTTATAAGCATATTAGACGTAGATCTTACTTTGTGATCTGGTATTCAACCAGCAGAAGTTATTGAGGAACTGCATATTGTGGCCAAAGGAAAATGCTCTATTCTTCATGTGGAAAATCACATGTGTGTAATTTTCAAAGTTTTATTTCATGTGTTTCTAGTGGGACCAAAGAATCTCTTACTATCTGATTCTCATATGGTCATTGTAGTCGCTAAAGAACTGTGTAGAAGACCTTCGTTGAAGGATGAAAAGCGTCTTTTGATATCTTGCATATGTAAAGCAACTGTTCCAAGCTTATCTAGTTTAATTTTTATAAAATACAATAATCACCCCAAAAAGGCTGGATTCTTGATTTGTGTTGATGGTTTTTATGCATAAAGTAATCAAGATGGGTGTTTCTGTCTACTAATTAGAGCCAGTTTGAACTCTGTAGCTTGGGCTGAACAGTTTATGCTGTTATATGATCTTAGATAATATTATACCTTTAACCTAACTATAAGTCATTGCATTTCTGTGACGGGTTCTTCTTCTACAGTGTTGAAGGAAAAGATTCAGGAGGCATAGATTGTGAATCGGATAATTTACTGCATCCTGACCAGCCTTCAGAACCAAATTTATGGGAAAGGCTTGGGAATGCTGCAATATTGGACACTGAATCAGGTGATTTCTCTTGGGATGGTCTCTCATCACTGCACCATACCGAACATACTAGCAGTGCAGAGCATTCTGAAGATGAGATGAATAAAGCTCTAGAGGTATGTTAGCCTTGGACTTGTGTATATACTTCTTGTAAGTTAACTATTAAACTTTCTTGGGGTACCTTTCAAGATAACTTGGTGGTAAGAGCAAACAAAGTTTGAAATGAATGGTAAAACTGTTCATTAGTTCACATTAGTTAGATATCTGACTTGTTATCAATATAGGGTTTTGTGGATTAATCACATACATATAATCAAAGTTTGAAATCTGCGGATTGATATCTCTATAGGCTAAAGGTCTATGGTATCAATATTGAGAATATCAGGAATATCGAGTAATTTGTCGCAATTGTATCAGTTACTTCTTGAAAGTTTAAAAAAAACAATTAAAATTCACTACAAATTGTTAAGATAATGAGCAATGTTTTAACATATATATATTTTGAACTAATTGATGGAGTTTGATCACATTTTGAAAAAATATTATATAACACAGTAACTGGTACAATAACACATATAGATAAGATATTTGAAACATACAATCTAATTTAGATGAATAAAGTGGATAAGTTAAAAGCAGGCATGTATTTAAGGGTGGGCCTCTGGGGGCAAGTCCCACCCCCGCAAAAGGCCTCTATACGATATTAAGAGTTCTTATTTTACCCCTCAGAAGTTCTAAGAAAGCCCATATATGCTATAACAATAATTATTTGCCCCTCAAAACTTCAAATGAACTCTCCATAAATTCTTAAAATTTCTTCTATGCCCTCTAAAAGGCCTAAAACAAGTTTACATATTGTATGATTTTTTTATTATCTACTCAAAATTGCAGTTACAAATATAGGCATTTTGCTTAAATAATGAGTATATAAGTGAAAAGAAAATTCATAACACAAAAGTTAGACATTTGAGTTGCTTCTTGTTTGAGTTCAATATCTACATAAGTTGTAGTGAAACTCCTTGGGGTTGACTCTATGTTTGGGTATTTACTATTTGGAATGAATTGAAAGATGATCTGAAGTTTCTTGTATTCTGAAAGATTCATGTAGCACCCATAACCATTTCCTTTAAGTTTAGCAAACACTCTTAACTCTTTCCAAGATATGAGAGAAAAATTCAAATAAACTGCACAAGCTACTAGTGTATTGATAAAAAGTTACATTTTAACAAATATACTCTTTTTCTTTAAAGGTTCTCTCAGCATTTCTCTCTGAATGGTTGAATGAATTCAATAGTGTTATCACTGAATTTATTTGTAACTTAGAAGCTTTGGGTTTCAATTTTCACTATAATCTTATAATTCTTGAGAGACAAAGGGTAATGAATATTGAAAGAGTGTCTGGATGAATAATTAGACTTGCACGAGTTGCTAGGGTGGTGGGGATTGACAAGGCATGAGTTAGGAAGGATTAATATTAGTTCATCTTCTTTCTTTTAGAATTTTAGGGGAAAAAACTCAAAACTGAAGCGATCTTTTTCTTATAAATATGATAATATCTGTTTTAGTATCGAGGGGATATTGTCTCAGATTGGGCAAAATTTGATGCATTATTAGCAATGCATATCTTGCTTATAATAATAATAGCGTGGAAGGAGCATGATATTTGCATAGAACAATAGCTGAGTCATATGGTGACTTCATCCTTAGACGGGATAGCAATGTCTTTCTTGTGAGATTATTTCCGGTTTCCCCAGTTTGCTGGGGTTGCTGAATCCATGCTCTAATTTGATTTCTCACCGTTCTATTCTTTTGCGTCCTCTCCATAGTAAGCCGTAAGCTGTGTATATCTGAACCTTTCCGCATGCAGGCATTCATCCTCATTGCATTACTTTATCCAATAAGTCGATGCTGGTGATTTCCATTGTTGCTCATGGCCTAGATTTCATTATGGTTCTCATGCCTCTTCTTGGTTTTATCCAGGTGACGGTCAATTCAGGTGGAGTAGTTTTCTTTGCTTTATTCAACACTCCAGAAGACACTGATCTCTTCGCAAATGAAGCAGCAGCAGTGATAAAGATAGCTTCTTCACGGATGGCGACTCAGTCTGAGCGTCTGGGTTATGAGTTTGCAAAATGGCTTGGAGTTCATACGCCTCAAGTATGTATCTCTGTTCTACAGTTTTCATATTATCTTTTCTATTTGCCTGTTTCTATAGTATTATGCTGCAGGCTAGAGTGGTCCATAATACCAGCCATGAGTGGAAAACCATCAAGGATGCTGCCGAAAAAGCACGAGAAGCTGCAGCAACGCTTGGTGATGAGTTTGGTGAAATTACATGTTCAGAGTTGTCGGAAGCTCTTGAAATGAGTGGATGCCTACTATTAATGAAGTAAATATGTCACATTATCTTCATAGATAATATCATTCTCAAATCCAACATCCCTTTTTTCAATATCATAGTGTTTTCTTGTCACAGTTATGTTCATGGCTCACCTCTGCTAGAAAGTTTAGCTGCATTTGGTTCACAGGAATCTGCTGGAAATACTGCTGCAGCCCTTGGAAGGATCTTGGTGTTGGACCTTATACTAAGAACCTTGCCGTGAGCTAGGCTGGCGTGGAAATCCTGCAAATTTATTACGTGCAGACAAAGTAGCCTCTGCTAAATTAGATGCGTTGGAGGAAGCATATAATTTTGCTGTTAGAGAGTAATGAAAACTCTCCCGAAAAAGAGAAGAGCGTATTCAGTAAATGGGAGATTAGTCTGCCGCAATCCTGAGCATTTGGTCTCAGTGTTCTGATGCAGACAATGAAACTAAAGAACGTTTTCCGAATGAAGCACATGCAGATTCAAGTGACTCAGAGAATCACAAATCTACTCCAAAGTCTTCTTCTCCAGGCTACAGGGAAGTCCTGATTCATCTTCTCCTATTTCTCGAGAAAATTGGGGTGGGAACACTGGGAAGTATTCCAAAGGAAGCGCTGAGGCTTCTCGTAGTCTGCGCATGACGATGAAGCTTCGTGACTTTCAGAAGTTCACAAAGGTTAGCACTCTTTTAGAAGATTATTCTGCGCGTTTAATTTGGGGTAAAGGGAAGTCATCTCATGCTCTTTCGAGTACAAACACACAAAGTAATTTTAAATGGTAGTTATATTGTTATTTAAATTTAATTTCCGTTAAAACCTGAAGTGAATGCTTTTTCCAGACTTTTTTTTATATGAATAAAATAAGTATTTAATAAATCACATCTCCTCTATTATGGATTCACAATTGCAAAATACATTTTGGTGTTAATAATCACCCATATACCCAGAGAGCAACTTATTGAAGAGAAATGTTGAAAATGTAAATCCAATCCAATTAGAGGGCATATAAATTCATGTGATCCAATCTTGACGGTTCACTCGTATCCATACGCCAGCCACCACAGAAATATCTTTAACTTAGCAAATAATGTCATGGTGAGCTTTTGTCTATTATCCATAAAT
This sequence comes from Agave tequilana, assembly GCA_038442645.1. NCBI lineage: Eukaryota > Viridiplantae > Streptophyta > Magnoliopsida > Asparagales > Asparagaceae > Agave > Agave tequilana. Next base: position 13,839 of record JAVJIF010019603.1, on the reverse strand, counting down.
TCTTTCCTTCTTGACAGTTATCACGGATAGTTTCTTAAATTTTGATTATAAATTATTCTCTGGCTTTTCTTTGGTCCGAAAAAGTCATATGATTCTGATATTTTAATTCCTAGATGCTGTTTGCTTGTCCAAACCATGGAGCTAATTAAGCAAAGGCTATTTATAGAATAGAGAAATATTGAAGTTGGTAGTTCTCCTACCCAGTGAAGGAAGTTTAATTCCCTTATTCCAGGACTTCTGGAGATTATTATCTCTATCCTTCAAATATTCTGTGAAGTCTGTTATCTTATTAAGAAACTCTTTAGAATTGTTGATAGCTATCCTGATTTATGTGCACCTTTTAGGCATCTTATATATCGCTGTTGTTAATTTCTAATGGTACCTTTTTGCTGTTGGGTATTTTATACTATTTTCTAAAACATGCAATATCTTTAAAGATATAATTAAGATAAAACAATAATTATACTAGCATGTAACAACAATTATAATTAAATAAAACAAAAGAATCTGGCCTGGGGAATGCAGTCGCGACGTCGCTGCCCTAAAGGATCAAAAGCCCGTCTCCTTGTCCAGACGTTGAATCGGCCTTGTCCCCTAGCGGTAAAGGATCCCCCGGATTCACCAGCACTCAGCCCAGGACGGTGGGCAGAGCCTCTGCTCAAATGAAGAAGTTGCCCATAAAAATAAAGATGAAAATTCTTTTAAACACTGAAGCCATTCTCACGAGGAGTAGTCTTCAGGTTTTCTTTTAAGACGAGAAAAGAGAAATGAGTTGTGTCTGTAGCTATTGGAGTGAGGGTCTATTTATAGAGTTAGAACCCAGGTTGTTGTAACCACTCCAACAGAAAATCCAAGCAGTTGAGATATTTTCTCAACCGATTTAGATTCTAAGACTTGGTCAAAGTTAACTTAATAAAACAAAATCTGAAATAAAAGCTTTTCCTTTTTATTTTAATACAAAAAATCCAACAGTCCCCCCAAAAGCTTGAGTTTCAGAAAAGACAGAATAAAACAAATCAATAATAAAAAACGATCATATCATAAAACATGAGTAAAATTTGGGCAACATCATATTGTGAATTCGGGACAGGTGGACTACGCCTGGAACCTTCCTTAGTGAATTCATCGCCATCTGAGAGACATAGTGGACTACGCCTGGAACTAGCCTCTTTTACCAGATATTGATAGAATACACACACAGTAAGTCTTCATCTATTGAGCGAGCGGGTTGAGCGTTAAAGGCCATGCTCACAATAACCGACTCATGAGAGTTTCTAGGGTCAGCCCTGCCCTCCCAACCGCGGCCATCACGGTTCCTCTCACGTAGGTAAGTCCTCCAAGGGTACTACAGCTGGATAGTATACCCTCCATATTGCATGCGTTGGACTTATTAAGAGTTAACTCATCCTTACCTAGCTGTATCATAAGAGCATCTCACCATAGAGAAGGGGTAGTAGCTACAACGCTACATATAGGATATAAATATATCCGGGTTGATGCTCCACACGAGTTTCACCAGTCCAGCTTGTTACTACCACTTTGAACCTCTTTCATGGAACCAGCTCCCAATCAAGTAGGTTGGTTTCCCGCTGTCGGTGAACTCTACTATTGGCTTAACCCATCTCCCTCGATGATTCTAGGAATATACTCCTAGAAAGACCCTTAATCAAAAGGACTTTATGTTTTCTAGGGTCTGAAAATTGGCTTAACAGCCCTTTTATTTTCAAATTGTGACAGTCAGAGATTTAACCCTTCATGACCACATTATTATGACTCTTGACATCTTTAAGTAGACCTATAAAGTCTTTGAGTAATTGTCAGAGTCTCCCCCAATTTGAATCCCAATTTGAGTTAGATGGGGAATAAAATCGCACATGGCTGTTCATCATCTTTGAGTATTTTCCGTAACAAATGTAGCTACTAGCATGTTGCATTAATTATGTGAATCCAAACATTAGAACAATCTTTTCCAGGATGGAAATATCTACTAACATGAAGCATATAACTACATAAACCAATAGAATCTTTTGTATACAGAATGGTAGCTTGAATACTTAGCCTTGACAACATTCAATCCGTTCTATCAAATTCTATTCTGAAGACAACCGGAAAACTGAACTAAGACCTGCTAAATTTTAGCATGTAATTCTTTTGACAGAAAATGGCATAGGAAAATTAATTTTAAAAATAATAATAGAATTTCAATTCTATTAAACAATCAACTTTTATTAACTTTTAATTGTCCTTAATAAGTAAATATACATTGTTGTTCACATAAAACATAGCAAGTATGTTGAGGAGCCTTTAACTCCCACAAGAAATGCCAACTCTCGATAAGCACTTGTAGGCAAAATTCAATAAAATGATATTGCAAGAAGCATCAGAATGATAGCCACTTCTATTTTTTCGGCCGGGAAAGATTGTGCCATCACATACTCTCAATTACCAGCATTTAATAAATACAACACATTGAAATCAGTTCAGTAGAATAGTACTGTTATATTAAAAATGTCATAGCAAATCACCAAGACATAGAAGTAAGATTCACTACAATTTTTAACAATAAAAAGGGAAACCGAGTTATAGCAGAGCGAACATTGGAACTTAAATGACAAATCATACAACAGATTAAGAACAAATTTTGTTAAGATAACATATAAATTGAGTTAAAACACCAAAGATTGAGAAATACTGATGGAGATTGCCATAAAATTACTGTTGTTGATCAAGTTTGTAAATTAGAACAAACTTATATTTGCTATTTAATTAGGAAAAAAAATCTTTAATATTACAAATAATATTCTCCAACTTATTTATGAACCAAAAGATACTTCAGATGGCAATCAATTTGACCAGATGGAAATTATTTACTAAAATTGAATAACTTATCTTGATAGAGGTAATAATAGGAAGCAAAATATATAGAATCAGAAAACAGATCCTAAATTCGGATGTTTATTGCTAAAATGATACTAATATATCTAAACTTGGTTAGGCTCGTATATAAACACATCGAAGGCTTTAACTAAATGCTAAAGAAGATGAGGTTAGATGTCTCAGGATTGTTAACTCTCTCATAAAACATTCTACCAAACAGTTACCAAACAACTTTATCGCATTCAAAATAAAAGGACTCACATAGTAAATTAAATTATTTCTGCATTGTATAACCTAACGAAAAAGTATTTACCCACATTTCCCCTGATTTCTCAAGACAAAATATTCAACGGAATGGCATCATAAAATTGCTTTCAGATTGACTAAATACGACCTCAATCACAAGCATTGCGTTCCAAATCATAACAGAAACTTCACAGATCAAATCAAAACCCTAGAAAACGGAAAACCCTAAAATCCATATAACAAAAATCCAAGTATCTAAACTAGCAGTGAACGACAAACTAATAAGGGGCTGTAGATGAGAAGCCCTTGTTGAAATGAGTGCCCAAAGGAGAATGGTAAATTAAAATTTAAAACATTGCTGGAAACAAACAAACCATCATTTTGCCAAAGCCATTAGGACAAAGAAATATCTCTTATTGTTATTAAATGCTTGGGAAGGTTGATAACAAAAAAGTTAAAATATCAAATCAGATGAATATTGCAAATCACCTCTTTTATGACTCATTTGCTTCAGACAGATAGAAAGAAGTCTAAAGGCTTTGTCTTTAAATCTTCGGTAGCAATAATCGCAAATATTGTATATACTGTCTATACATGCAACATCTGAATAAGGTCACAGCCACAGGTTAATAGCATGTGATTATCAGCCTATCTAGAGCAACTTAGTTGCCAATAGAAAATGACAATAAATATTTCTGTATGTAGCCTTAGACAAGAAATGACATTATTCTGTACAATCAAGATTAGACATTTCTCCAATTTAAATGCAAATAATAATCGTATTCATAAATTGCACAGATAATAAATTAAAAAAAGTCAAGATTTAATCCTACATGTTGCGCAAATAGGAAAAATTTACTCTCTAAACCAAAGATTCGAACTTTTTACTTAAATAAGTCTAATCAATGCTTTGGTTTAAAGATTATCAATATTTCAGCTGAAATTTCCCTCCTCTATCCATTTCTCTCCCTGTTTCTTACCTCCTTCTCTTATCTTCTAGGACCTGATGAAACTATTGACACGAGAGAGTGGCGAGCTTCCCCAAAGGACTGTCTTACACCATCGACAGCTAACTCTTCATTGAGATCTGTTGTAGCCTGGGGAATTACCCACCGTGAAAAGTGGAGAGCGTTAGGTCTTAGGGTTTGGGTCGAGAGTTTATAGAAGGAAATGGGAGTAGGGAGCGGTGGTGATCTGAGATAATTCGGCGTGGGACCCTTTAGATCTCCGGCGTGATTTATTTAACAATAAAAACACACCTCTTCTAAATTTACTGTTTTTGATCCTTTAGATTGTTGGTTGGGTATTTTATACTATTTTCTAAAACATGCAATATCTTTAAAGATATAATTAAGATAAAACAATAATTATACTAGCATGTAACAACAATTATAATTAAATAAAACAAAAGAACCTGGCCTGGGGAATGCAGTCGCGACGTCGCTGCCCTAAAGGATCAAAAGCACGTCTCCTTGTCCAGACGTTGAATCGGCCTTATCTCCTAGCGGTAAAGGATCTCCCGGATTCACCAGCACTCAGCCCAGGACGGTGGGTAGAGCCTCTGCTCAAATGAAGAAGTTGCCCATAAAAATAAAGATGAAAATTCTTTTAAACACTGAAGCCATTCTCACGAGGAGTAGTCTTCAGGTTTTCTTTTAAGACGAGAAAAGAGAAATGAGTTGTGTCTGTAGCTATTGGAGTGAGGGTCTATTTATAGAGTTAGAACCCAGGTTGTTGTAACCACTCCAACAGAAAATCCAAGCAGTTGAGATATTTTCTCAACCGATTTAGATTCTAATACTTGGTCAAAGTTAACTTAGTAAAACAAAATCTGAAATAAAAGCTTTTCCTTTTTATTTTAATACAAAAAATCCAACATTTGCTATCATAAGTTTTGTTCTACAACACTGTTCTTAAGTTTTGAAATAATATGCTCTGCTGTTTATAGATAGATGCTGATTTGCACAAGGAGTTGGAACAATGGAATGACATGCTAAGGACAGATGTGATTAAGTTGTGCCAGGAAAACAACTTTAATACAGGCTTCTTTGAGGGGAGTGATAGCACCAGTGTTGTTGATGCTTATGAACTGAAGGTAATGTCATAAATTTATTTATATTCATAAATGTGATAAATTTATTTATATTCATAAATGTTTCAGTGAAGTAAATGGTATAATTTATCTTGCAGGTTCGACTTGAACATATCCTTGAGAGAATATCCTTGGTCTCTGATGCTGCTAACACGGAGAGGCCATCTCTAGTTACAGGTAACCTGTTTATTGGTGGAGCCCTTGCAGCAAGGTCCGTGTACACGCTTCAGCACTTGTGCTTGTGTTCCAATGAAATTGGTCAATCAGATACCCAGTACCCTGACCTTTTTGATTACAAGAACTTTTCAGTAAGAGCTTAGTCCTTTGTTTTCTTAGTTCTTTAGGTAATAAAACTTGGTTTTTTCGATCATGACTAACATGTGTCTGTATCTTCTTCCTTATAGTTTTCATTGCTGAGAGAGTATTTTCTTTATGTGAAAGAATATTACCTAACCTGATTGATTTTCAAGAAAAGGTTCAAAATAATACTGCTCAAAAAGGTTTAATGTAGCAAAGAGGCATAGGTTTTCTTTTCTATTACTATTGAGTCTTCAGTTTAACAAAGGGGTGTAACCTAAGTTTCTGATATGAATGAAGAACACTGTTGTTTAGCCTCAAGGTTGCGATTAGTATTCTTTATCATCTCATCTAGAATGTATTTCGCTCTTACATGTCACACCATTCTTAAATTATTGTCTGCATAGTCAATTAGGGCAAGTTGCTAAAATAACGACTCATGGTATACCTGCAGATAAGTGATAATGATGATGCCAACATCAGTGATCTCTTTGATGAAGCTTCAGATTTTATTGATATTGTTGAGCAGTCTGAGGGTAAGGTTTTGGTACATTGCTTTGAAGGGAAAAGTCGAAGTGCTACAGTGGTTCTTGCCTATCTGATGCTGAGGAAGTAAGTAATATTTCCTGTTTATCTAATGCTTTGCTTATTTCTTTGATGAACTATTAAATTTGGAATCCATTACAGAGTCGTCTCTTGTCAAATGGGATGGAGCATGACTCAAAGTTGAGAAACCCCATAATCATCCTGGTTAGCTCAAATTTTATCATGGGTTGTCAGCCAAACACCTAATTTTATAATGGGTTGTCAGCCAAACACCTAATTTTATAATGGGTTGTCAACCAAACACCAATCAACAGCGAGACTATTGAGTCTGCCATGAGATCTTGTCCTGGCTGCTTGATGCTTACTTTGATCGAGAATTTTAATCTCATGCATCGAGAAATTTAAGCTCATGCAGCAAGAAACAACCATCCAATTACATTATGAGTTTTAAATAAAGTTTTGCAAGTTTCTGCACCTTCATAGATCTATTCATGTATTCTGTAGAATACTATGATTGCAATTGTTACCAACACCTTATTGTGAGGGAGCAGATATTCCCCCCCAAAGGATGATGAAGGCACCCCAAAAATTATTACAAGCCATTATTTTTTTTTACAATTTCACCCTTGATGAAAAGTCCAAAATGTCCCTTTCTTCTTCCTGCCTCCCCCCTTCCTCCCGATCTCCCCCCTCTGCCCCCCTATCTGTTCGGCCGGATTCCGGCCGAACATAGATCGAGCCGAACAGAGCTTCATCTGTTCGGTCGGATCCGGCCAAACATAGCTCCATCTGTTCGGCTGGAATCCGGCCGAACAGATGAGGGAAGGGAGGAGGGGGAGGGGGGGGGATCGGGGTGGGGAGGAGGTGGGGGGGGGGGGGGGGGTCGCCGAGGAGGGGGGGGGGGGTTCACCGAGGAGAGAGGCGGCGGGGGAGGGGGTTGCTGAAGGGGTGATTGCCGACATGGGAGGGAGGGGGGAGGAGGAGGGTATTTAGGCCTTTTTATTTTATTTTATTTGGAGTTCCTTTATCACATTTGTGGGTGCCTTATTCTTGGGATGCCTTCATCAATTTTTGGGGTGGAAATACTCCCTTATTATGAGAATGGGGGCAACAAGTAAACTAAGTTGAAATTATGATTCTAACTAACCCGTCCCTTGTATACATGGAAAAAATAAATGCATCTGATTTACCTGGCTCTTAAGCTAATGCATACAAGATGTGAGTTTCAAGTTGTTTGATGGGAACTCGATATGGCAGTAGTAAATAGATATGCCAGAAAGGACTGAATGTAGGGAATTAGGTAAGAACAAGTGTCGTGCTGAATTTTTCTTTAAAAAATAAAAGAAAAAGAAAGTACTGTGCTGAATTTATGCCAGTTGAAGGACTTAACCTTGATATACTTATTACATGGACAAAATAAATGCACCTGATGTACCTGGTTCCTAAGCTAATTTATGCAAGGTGTGGGTTTTGATAAGTTGTTTGATAGAAACTAATTTTGGTACACAGATATACCTGGTAGAGAAATGACTGAATGTGCAGATTAGGGGAGAACAAAATTGTCATGTTAAAAATGATGTGAATTGAAGGAGCCTTAACCTCGATATGCCTTTTTCACTTATGGAAAACAACGACATAAGCAATCTGAATTGTTATCTTGTCATCACAATATCAGGGGTTGGACCAGAGATCATCTAGTCCCATTTGTGTCTCAAGGGATGCTTTTGGGTTGGGTCGGCCAAAAACCCCTTCGAGTACCACTTTTGGACCGATACCAGATTCTGTTATGAACTAGTCTGGGTTCGGGCTCGGGCCGGGTGCATATTTAGTGTACCCACTGTGAGGAGAGTGTAAAATCTTATTAGTAGAATTTTTTTAACTCATTGGAGAAGATAGTACATGGTTTGATGAGACATTAAGGAAACTACAACACAGATACCCTGATATGTGTCTGCAGGTGAGCTGGGCTGTCGACAGTAGACGAAGAAGAGCTATCGACAACGATTTTCAGGCTCTTGATAGGCCCCTGTCGACATCTTTTTTTTTCAAGAGTTGGGTTTTTCAAAGGCTGTCGACATGCCAAACGGGTTGTCGATAGCGTTGTCTCTGGGCGGTTTCCAAGTTGGATCTATGGTACATCAAAGGTACCATAGATATTGGTTTGATATTCAAGAAAGATTTTACAAGTAAGCAGGAGTGTATCGGATACGTTGATTCCGACTACGCTGCAGATCTCAACAAATGCCGGTTTACAACGGGATATGTGTTTATATATTCTAAGCACTGGTCAGCTGGCGCTTTACACTACAATCTACTATCACATTTTTTACTATGGAGACCGAGTTTATGACCATGACGGAGCCTATGAAGGAGGAAAGTTGGCTTCAAGGGTTTCTCGATGACTTGGAGACTGATAAGGATCTATTGAATCTCAATTGTGATCAGTGTTCTAAAAATCAGATTAATCACCCGATAAATCCTAATCATTGGCAACTCGTGTAATTATACATTTAACACTCTGATTATGCGCTCGGACGCTTAATCGGGTCCAAAACGATTAAGCACAGGATTAATCTGTTATTTATTAAATAGTAGATTAATTATGATATTTTATTATTACATTTTTGCATAAAGTGATACTCATGTTTTATTGTTTTTGATTATTTTTTCAAATTAACTTATTTAGCAATCTTTCTCCATCATTCTTTAAAGCTCATTAGTTTGATTGATAATTGATTACTTTTTTTATTTATCTTATTTTGCAGATAAGTTAACTTTGATTTATATTTATGTTGCAAAGTTTGAAATCTTGGATTACTAATGCGAAGAGATAAGTTCTCTTACTTCTTTTTTATTATTTATTCAAATTGTCTTGTTCATCATATCATGGTTTATAACTTCACTTCTAGATATTGTCTTAGACATTTTAACAATTAACTGTATATATTTATATGTACTTGTGTATAAATATAATTAAATGTATATTAAAATATTCAATTTTGATTAATCTTTGATTAATTCCTGATTAATCCGATTAATCATTATTCAGTGGGGGATAATGAAACTAATTTTTAGGAACACTGACTGTAGTAGCATGAGTGCTATCTATTTGGGAAAGAACCAAGTGATGTAAGGACGAAGCACATCGACGCCAAGTTTCACTTTGTTCAGGAGATTCTCGATGGGGTGACATCGAGTTACAGAAGATTTATACGAAGGAGAATCTCGCTGACATGTCTACCGAGGTTATTCTGAGAGTAAAGTTTGCACATTGCAAAGAGTTATTCCATATCCTTCCAGTGGTTTGAGCTCGGTGGAGCTCATTTGGATGAATTACGAATGACTTGATCCCTTGGCAGAGGGTACGCATGCAACCACACTGGTGCAGTCCAATAGAGTCGACATGTTAATATGTTGTGTTCGGCTCAGAGTTGAGAAATCTTCATCGAGGTGAACTGTGGAGAGAGTATAAAATCTTGTTAGTAGAGTTTTTTAATTCATCAGAGAAGATAGTATGAAGTGTTAAGAAAATAGCAGTGCAGATACCCTGATACGTGTCTGCAGGTGAACCGGGATGTTGACAGCAAATGAAAAAATAGCTGTGATAGCGGTTTCCAGAGAGCAAAATTTGTTAGAGTTGGTCTTTGGCTAGGTTGTCGACAGTGTTTTCTCGAGAGTTGGGTTTGTCAGAGGCTGTAGATAACGTTTTGTCTCTGGGCGGTTTTCAAGTTGGATTTAAAATTCGTTTCTGATCCGAATGCAGAGTTTTTGATTTTCTTATTTTCATGGGCTCTGTGGCTATATAAAGAGGGATAATGTCCCTATGGATTTATCTTATACTTGATTGATTAATAAAATCTCTCCCCCCTTCTGCCCCGAGCACGTAGGCAGTTGCCGAATCTCGTTAAAAGTGTTTTCGCTTTCTTTCTTTTGTTTGCTTGTTCGTACGATTGGTGACTATTTTCTGGTGTTGATGTTCTTTGTTTTTGAGATTCCAACAACTGGTATCGGAGCTTTCCAGGTTTGATGGGGAGTTTAGTTCAGGTAGAGCAAATCACTTTGGAGTCTGTCTACAATTTCAGTTGGAAGTAAAGATCTGATCTTTCCTATTTGGATTTATTTTCGCTAATCATTTTCTATATTACTTTGAGAAATCTATTGAGGATATGGCCGGAAGTAGTCAATCATCGGTGAAACCCGTAAGTCATCTTCAAAAGAAGATTGATGTTGTGAAGTTTAACGACACGAATAATTTTAGGATATAGAGATGTGAGGTGATGAATGCCCTGACGACATCAAACCTCAAAGACTTTACGTCTGGAAAGAAAAGCCGAAGGAGACATAGGAAGGACTGGGACAAGATGAATCAGATAACATGTGGCGTCATCAGGTCTTGTTTGACACAAGACATGACATTAAGTTGTTGGCCCAGTGGCCTTCCACTCTAGTTTTGATGATGATTAACTCATGTAGTTATGTTTACTAATATTCTTGTGTTTTTAGTCTCAGATCATTAATCAAGATATTAGTTGGTGATAAACTCCTCTTTGATGGGGAGTTTAGTTCAGGTAGAGCAAATCACTTTGGAGTCTGTCTACAATTTCAGTTGGAAGTAAAGATCTGATCTTTCCTATTTGGATTTGTTTTCGCTATTCATTTTCTATATTACTTTGAGAAATCTATTGGGGATATGGCCAGAAGTAGTCAATCATCGGTGAAACCCGTAAGTCATCTTCAAAAGAAGATTGATGTTGTGAAGTTTAATGACACGAATAATTTTAGGATATAGAGATGTGAGGTGACGAATGCCTTGACGACATCAAACCTCAAAGACTTTACGTCTGGAAGAAAAGCCGAAGGAGACATAGGAAGGACTGGGACAGGATGAATCGGATAACATGTGGTGTCATCAGGTCTTGTTTGACACAAGACATGACATTAAGTTGTTGGCCCAGTGGCCTTCCACTCTAATTTTGATGATGATTAACTCATGTAGTTATGTTTACTAATATTCTTGTATTTTTAGTCTCAGATCATTAATTAAGATATTAGTTGGTGATTAGCTTCAAAAAGGAGTTTTTGGAGCTTTTCCTAGTGATTCCGGTGCCCGAGCTTCAAGATCACTCATTTGCACCCGGTAGATCAAGTTTTGGGATCGAGTCGACTTGAAGATGGAAGATCGTCAAGAAGACTTAGGTATCCTAGTTTTAGTTTAGTGTGTTTAGATCCATGTGTAAAGACGAATAGTTGATATGCTCAAGTGCACAACACACAAGTTTTATGGTTTTTCGGTTTTTTAGTTTAACCGATATTTGTTTTCATGAATAGATTAATCAAAACAAGTTTAAATGGTTTATATGTATAGTAGAGGTATTCTATATGTACATGCATGCTTAAACTTCTTATACAAACTTATTTTGACTTCCCTATTCATGTATTGAAAAATCCATGTTTGAAAAATACAAGATTTGGTTTTTGATAAAAATGATAAGACACAAAAATAGTTTATATTGATTGATATTTGAGCTAAACTTTTTATCACATGTTTATATATCAATGCAATCTGTTAAAATTATTTTTGGGAATTTTTATATATATTACAAGATTTATTAAAATATGTTTAACTGTTTTCTAACTTAGTTTCTGACCCAGAACTGGCTGACAGGCCAGGTCGGTCGACCGCACGGTCGACCGCACCAAGGGCCGGTCAACCGTGCGGTCAACCAACGTGCACAGCCTTGTGCACGTCTGGCAGCACAGTGGGACGGTCGACCGACCGGTTGACCGGACCAAAGAGCTTTGCTCTCTGTATCTGGGCGGTCGACCGGACCAGAGAGCCTCGCTCTCTGTTTCTGGGCGGTCGACCGGGCTGCTCCAACGGTCGGAAATCCAACCGTTGGCGGTCGGCCAGCCGGTCGACCGCAAGACTGTCAGACTGACAGTTTTCAGCCAACGACTAGTTTTCTTTTGGGGTTATAAATACCTCATCTCTTCATGGTTTTAACTAGGATTTGAAGAGCTAATTTTTTCCATTCTCTGATTTTAAAAATAAATTTTCAAAAGAGTTTAAAGAGCAAAAAGATTCATTTTATTTGTTTTAAGTGTTTTGTTATTTTCAAAGAAAATAGGTTTTTGGGAAATTGGTTTATTGTTCTTAGATTCAATATCTACTTGGTATTTTCTCAAGAGTATTTCTTTGATCAAAACACTTGTTTTCTACACTTGAGCTTATCATCTATCCTATTCTATTAGGATCTTTGTTTTGTGGAAAAGGAAAGAGGTTTGTGGTTGAAACATACACTTGTTGTAAACCTTTAATTTCTTGTGTTGCTCCCTCTTTGGTAGAGGTTGAGGTTGTTGTATTGGGTTGGAGTTTGCTCCCTCTTTGGTAGAGGTGGAGATTTGTGTTTGCTCCCTCTTGTGTGAGGTGGAGCTTGGTTGGTTGTAACCCTCTTCGGTAGAGGTGTTTGTGGTTGTTTGGCTACGGGCCTACCCCTCGGTTGTGAGGTGGTGTTTGAGAGAGGAGTTTGTACTCCTAGAGTTGTAACAAATCCTCTTTGGTGTAGGTTCCCTTGGTGGGAGTTAGTGGATTGGAAATCCTTCATGGTGGTGAAGGCGGGGATGTAGAGCTAGGGGCTCGAACCTCAAAACATATCTTTGTCTTTGCGTTTGATTCATTGACTCTCCAACTCTCTCTCTCTTTTTTACTTTTGTGCAAAGCATCTTTCATATCATTCATATCTATTTGCTTGTGTCGTGCCTTGCATCATTCATATTGCTTATATTCATTACATGCTTGGCTTGCTTGTGTGTGTGCCTCACTTGTCCTTAATCAACAAGAGCTTCACATAGCACCTCAACCCATATCTAGGGGAATCTAGAGGAGTTAGTCCAGAGCCCTTCACGGGGAATTCGACTACACTTGTTGATTGTACTAAGCGTGATTGTAAAATTGTTTTAGCTTCCGCATTTAGTTTCTAGATAAGCACTAACACCTATTCACCCCCTCTAGGTGTTTTTCAATTGGTATCAGAGCCTAAGCTCCTGATACTTAAGCTTAACATCCTAGGAGTGAGATCCTTGTTTGCTAATCTTGTTTGCATTTGCACATATATTTGTTTGCACACATTTAGATTGCACACCCATGGACTTCATGACCTTACCTAGTTTTGACCCTTCCAACATTCTTGTTTGGAAGACTAAGATGTCCTTATACCTAAAGACCCTAGGCTTGCATGTTTTCCTTGCGGCTACCAAGAAATGCTATCTTGGTAATTACATTCATATAGGAGCCAATGCACAAGCCCTTGAGGCTATTAGAAGCACATTATCTAAAGATTATCTTATGCGTGTTTCTAACATTGATTTCTTATTCGTGTTTCTAACATTGATTCCGCCTTTGCAGTGTGGAATATTTTGACAACCACAACCACTACCTCCAAGCTTCAATTGCCGATCCAATAAGAGGAGGAATCTAGTGGAGAATCCGATTCACAATACTTCATGGTCTAAGGGAATGACTCCTTTGAGGTACAATCGGAAACTCAACTAGATAATGATGATGTTAGTTCTTCTTGCAATGACTATGTTGATCCCAACACTTTAAATGAAGAACTATCTATTATTTGTGAAAAATTAATAGAAAAATATAATGTTTTGAAAAAGAAGACTTTTGCATTAAATAAAGAAAATGAAAAATTATCTTCTAAACTTGACAAGGTTTTGCAAGAGAAGGTTGAGGTTTATAATGAAAGGGGTTCATTGAGATCTCAATTAGACCT
>JAVJIF010019602.1:0-12261 GCA_038442645.1 Agave tequilana | reverse complement strand
CCCCCCCCCCCCCCCCCTTGTCCTGGTAACAGAATTTTGGTCAATCTAGATGAATTTGGCTGTGAAGTCAAAATGATAACTGAAGAAATATAAAATGAGTTTTTTTTCCTTTCCGTATTTTACATAAATGTACTGGCGGGAGAGTTGGTTGCAATGATACCCACTAATAACTAAGCCCTTAAACAGTTAAAATTTGATTATCCATTTTCATATATTTTATTTGTGTAAAAAAAGGGGCACCTGCAGCTCACCTTTAAGGTTGAACTCCAGATCTCTGCATTCTTTCACAGATCCCCTCACCCCCCATTTACTACTGTACCAAGCTCCTCCTATCACCAATTACAGATGCTATTGGTGTAATTAGGCCATAATACATGTCGTTTTGGCAGCCGTTTAACAAGCAACCATAAGAATAATTTACAGACTGTTGAAGAGAGGTTACCTGCGCATTTAAATAAAGAAAAAGTGGATCACAAAACAAGGGAATCACATATCGTGATTCCTCAATCCTTTCTCTTCTTCCTTCCTCATTTATTTCTTCGTTCTGCTTGGTTCCAATTAGCTCTACATGCTATATCAGATTTTTATAGGGCTCTGGCTCTAGAAAGCCTACAAAAGACTTGAGTTGGTTGATGACTTCCACCACGTCAAAGTGACACTGTACCGCAGAGTAGAGTTATATCCTTACCGACCCCATTGAGAAACAGAATCAACTAATCTTTAGGCAAATGGTCGAGAAACTCAACACCACTATCCCTAACAACTTGGAGTCATGCCTTCTTTCACACAATTATGCAGAGTAAAATAATGGGAAAAATTGGATTCAATTGTCAAGTGCTCCTATTGAAAATTGGGTTGACTACGGATTTGAGCCATAGCACAAGGGTTCATAAAATCCATACAATTTTCCCAATCTAAATCGAGTAGGTTTTCCATAAAGCAGTTTTCTTTTCCTAACATGTTCTACTCGATATTGGTTATTAAGAGGGGGAGGGGAGAAGAAAAGGTCAAGGATCACCCCCTCTTCTTGTGCCAAACATCTTAGTATCTTACTATTCATGAAGGAACTAGAGTTACATTTCTTTTCACTTCCTATTCTAGAGTTCTTATTTGTACATTTCTATGGCATTCCATTTTTTGAGGTGTCAAATCAAAAAAAGAAAAAAGAAATGGACAAATGTCTTCTCTTAGGAACACATGCAAGAAAACAGATAATGGTAACCCACTGTTAGTTACTTCATATTCATTTATTAATTTCATAATAGTAGAAATACAAGTTGTATCGAGATAGAATTTGTAACTTACTATTCTCTTGCCTAAATGACAAAGATTTATCTCTATTGAAAGGCCTACTTCATTCAGATCGACACAAGGGTCCAAAAAAGAATCTGTGTTGTACAATTTAAACAGTTGACCCCTATGCTTCTCATATGATAAAACCCTCTTTTTGCTAAGCCACCTTTCTCCTTGATCCACAAAGACAATGGAAAACTAGCGCCAACAGTTCATCCTGGAAGAAGGGACTTACCAAGCTGGCATCACTAACTAAAACTAATATATTAGAAAAGAGGGTTTTTTCCCGCTTCCGTTACTACCGTGGGCCTTGAGCAATCGATCAAATCACATAGATATCCCTTCAATATAATATAGGCGATCAGAAAGATATCAGACAAGTTACCAAAGCACAAAAGCCATGATCTTTTAGAAAATGAATTCTTCTTTGAAATATGCAAAACCACATGAATAAGCTCACAATAACCACAATTTTGGATCCAATTTGGGATTTTCCTTGAGACTTAGTACATTAGATAATTGTCATTTAATCCACAAAAGTTCAGTAAAAAGAATGATCTTCTCCTTTAATCATAAATGAGAAGTAATCAATCGGAACATGTAAATGTGAATGAATTAGTCCAAGTTATTCTTTGGGCCGAGTGGAAGAGATTCTCAAATGAAAAAAAAGGATCCAATTATTTCGAAAGAATTGAATGACTGGACATGGAGTTGAAAAATCTCATGTAAAGTTCTGTAGGGTGACACGAAGGATGACTTTCCACTATCATCCCCGAGAAACCAAACTCCGTCTTACATAACGTAGCCAGAGTACAATAAACCTCTAGATTTGAAATCATTGCTTATATACCTGGTATCGATCACAGTTTACAAGAAAATTTTATAGTATTAGTAAGAGGAATGCTTAAGAGTTTACATGGTGTGAGATATCATATTGTTCGATGAACCCTAGATGTTGTCAGACTAAAGGATCATCAACAAGGGGCATTTTAGTGCATCGTAGATCCTTATCCAAGACTTGTATCATTTGATGATACCATGTGAATCGCTAGAAACATGTGCAGTGTATGACTAACCATATAAAAGGGACTCAAGTAGAATATCATGAGACAAGAAGATCTTTCTAAAAGAGATTTGATTCGGAACTATTATATGTCCAAGGTCCAACACTAAAATCATTTTAGAGGTTTTCCATTACTTTGTTTGTGTCAACAAACAATCCGAAGTACCTCAACTTTCACCGAACAGGCTCGAGTCAGATAGCAATGATTTGAAACACTCTTACATTACACTATTTTTTGGGGTCTTTTTGTTTCAACTAACAATTAAGGTGAAATTGTATCACAAACAACAAATTTATTTATGATAAAGAGATCCATTTTGCAAGTTCGTAATTCCTATCAAGAATCAAACTAATGAGACTAATGATGTATACGATACTTGAACTATCGATGCAGACGCTGCACAGTTGATCAAAGACTACCAGTGCAATAGGGATATCCATGAACAAAAGGATCACACTAACATGATCAACTCATGGCTATTGAGAATGAATCGAATTATATGATTCTATTCTCAAACTTTCTTGACTTGCTCCAACAGAACCAAGGTCAAAATATTGAGAAATTCAGTCCTTCACAACAACTGAAGAAGGATTCCTTGAAAAGCCAAGGATCAGTAAGTTGTTTTAGAAATTGAAGGATTCGGTGTTATGCATATGCGAAGAAGGTAATCAAAAAAGAAAGAAGATGAGTTCTCTTTCTTCAACAAATAAATCACGTCTTGTTATCTGGAGATATTCAATTAAGGTATGTGTGAAACCAGTATGTTCCACAAGTCAGTTGTTCAATGAAAGAGCCATTCATTTAACGCTACAATATCCTCCTTTTCAGCATTTTAAGAATTTATGAGTGCTGAGATAATTCACTAGAATGAAACTCCAAACATATACTTTTAACTTGCTCTTCTTTATGCAGCACATAGAAGGAGACAAAATAAGTTTATATACTGAAGCAAGTGCTGCCGCTTCTGGGTAATGAGAAGCCTCTCTACACTCCAATGCTATTGACATGTGGTAAAGAATACGAGTTTCAAAATTTATTTGTGAAAGGTCATTTGTCAGAAAGTCATGGCACTTCAATCATCCATCAATGTATACAACAAGCACAATGAATTATTGATATCGTCTAATACAAATAAATTAAACATATAAGAAAGCCAAGACTCAATATAACACAAAGAACAGTATATGAACAGTATGGTTGCCCAATGAGAGAGAGCAAAAGACAGCTCTTTTCACTAAATAAAAATATTCCACCATCATACGATACCTTAAAATGAAAACAAAACGAGCATAACATACATGGAGAATTTAACAAAAAGCTGCTGACATATAATTATAAGTAACATATCAAGCGAAACTTCTTAGCAAAGATTCAAAAAGAAAGGAAAAAGACATTTCCGTAAATTCAGATTACCTATCAGAAAATCTTGCAGTCTTCTATAAAGGTTGTGAATAAAATAAATAGAAATTTTGCAGTCATCTATAAAGATTGCGAATAAAATAAATAAGTGAGCATGCAGATTACCTGACTGTCTGATCAGTGTGAATCCCCACAAGCAAAAAATCTCCAAGTTCCCTAGCAAGTCTCAATATCTATAACACAATTTAATAAAACATTAAGGTCTATGTTGACAGTAGAAAAGTTTAAACCAGAAACCTAAGAGCTGAACTGAAACAAATCAAGAACGTTCAATATATAACTAGTTTGTCATGTGAAAGAGGGTAAATCAGCCACATTAAGATTACTTAAATATTAGAAGAAACTATCAGAAAACAAAACAGTACATACAGGAATATTTAGCAATGGCAGGAATCTCAAAACTTGAAACTAAAAAATGGTAGACAACATATACACGAGCAAGTGACACACAAACAACAGTGGCATTGGTAAAGATGATATAAGGTACAATCAACTGTGGCTATGTGTAGTGGTCGAATTTTGACCCTCATCAAGATCACGACACATGTCCCACCGCCGGGAGGCATCATTTCTTTGCCAGCAGCCCAGCTCACATACAAGCCTAACACGGGCCCCAAAAGAAAGCTTCGGGCCTCGCCCCGAGCCACATCCGGTCAGACATTACTTACCCGAATCCACTACTTAGCCAGAGCTATGCAACTCTTCGGGGCCTCCAATAACCAGTACAAGGATCCTTTCCGGAGCAACCCAAGACTCTGACACAAAGACCCTCCAAAGCCTGCTACTCCTGCGCTGCTTACAGTTATGCTCGTTCCAGCTACAATAACCAGTACAAGGATAGCTCGATCTCCGCGATTTGCGGATCCAACTATGCTACCAGATCATCCCCACGATCCAAACATTATAACGCCCTTATACCAATGCGGGTTGTTATGGATAGTATCGGATATCTCTGCATGGCTATCCAAACAATTAAGCGGCATGATCCAGGTAGCTACGAGAAATTCATAACGTGCAAATCATGCAGTTATGTAGATCTGAAATACCCGACGTACATTAACAGGTAGTCAGGTATTTATACAGCTCCTTGTCCATCAAGAAGGGGGTTAGCTTTTAATTACCACCGAAAACACCACGCACAAGTATTCTTTACTTTCCTCAAACAAGGATACTTATTCTCACACCTGAGGGTCTTCAGCTGGCATCACATCGATGCTCTTGACCTAATAGGTGTTTCTTTTCTTTTGTGTTCTTAGCAAGATCAATCGAGAGTGTCCAACTGTTTGTGACAGAAATTTCCCACGACATTGGTGCTTTTATTGAGAGCACTTGAATCTATACTCAAGGTGTCCTCTCCCTTTCCCAAACCCTTCCTAAAAAAGCCACACCAAACGAAAACGGCCGCGTCAAGAAAAAATACCTCTCGAGCCGCTACCACAATCGCCTCGAATGCTAAGCTGACAGTTGTTGGGGGCGTGAGGCCTAGTGACGCTTATCCTCCCCATCTCAATGTTCTCATCAAAGATGTCGAAGAAGGTCAATCTTCCCCGCCTACTGCTATGAGAGCAGAGGTCAATGGGCATGAGATCGGACTGCCCATTGAAGGTCAGCTCATCCAAATGTTCTCTGATCTTCAGAAACAGTTGGGCGAGTAACGGGCGGAGGCAATTCATGAACGCGAGAAGGCTACTCTAAAGAGACGCGGCGGCCCGCATCCAGAATCAACTCGTCACTCAGATTGAGATCCTTTGAAAATCGCAGGGCACTAAGAATCAGGGGACATAGGGATCTGAGGTTCCTCCGTCACCACCTCTTATCGCAAGAACGACCCACACAGAGAGCAATCGGAGACACACCAGAGCTGACCTCCCGAGTGATGACGAGCACACTGAGAATTCTAGCCCCACAAGGCTCCGAAGGTCCCTGACATCAAGGACATTAAGGAGATTCCACGGAAGAGGATTGAAGATGCAAGTCAACAACTCCGAAAGAAGGTGGAACCTTATGGTTTGAGAACCTCCGACTCACCATTCTCGGAGAAAATCACCTCACCGCTTCCCAAAAAAGTTCATAATGCTGAGCTTTAAGTGCTACTCCGGGTCGACCGATCCCATCCACCTCTGGCAATACCATGACAAGATGATGGTATATTGACAAGATGACCTACTCTTGAATCGCGTGTTCTCATCCAGTCTTCAAGGCATCGCCTACAACTGGTTCTAGTCTCTCCCGAGGCACTCTAGAGTTTCGAAAAGGTGAAGTATGCCTTCTATCACCAGTACGCTTTCCACCGGGAGCTTAAGAAGAATAGGAATCACCTCCTCACGATCAAGATGAAGCCCAGAGAGAACCTCAAACATTACATCAGTTATTTCCAATGCCAAATGGTGTTGGTGTACAACTGCAATGATAAGGGGTTGTTGCATTCATCAGTGTATTGCAAGTCTCTCACTCGTTCTACAAACACTTAGTGAAGCATGAAGTCACTAGAATGAGGGCCATCCTCTGTCGGGCTCAGAAGTACATACAAATCGAGGATGCTACCCGCAGCGTAACCAATCGCTCGCCCAAACGAGGGAATGAAGGGGAGAAATAGAAACCACAGTCTATTCCTCTGAAGAATCAAAATTAGGGTGTCGAAGCAATAAATAAGCCCGCATGGAACCCTGCCAAGGACTACGAAGAGGAAGCCAACTTCATCCCATTTAAAATCTCCATGGACCATGTCTTCAGCGCCATCTAAGATCAAGATTGGGTTAGGCGCCTGAGGCCACTCCCACTTAACCCGAAGGGGTCGGGAGCTCGAGAATATTGCGCTTCCGTGACGGAATGGGACACCGTACCATTGATTGTCGTTCTCTCCAGAGACAACTCAAAGAGCTAGTAAACTGAGAGTATCTCAAGAAGTTTATCCTCAACCTCGGGCAGCCCTCAGAGACCAAAGTGCAAAAAAAAGCTCCTAAGGCCCAGCAGCAAGAGAGTCGGTCAATCGGACTCTCATCCAATATCAGGAAAACATCATCTTTAGCACTTCCCTGATAGAAGGCACAATAGCCAAAGAGAAGGCCATCTACATCAACGAGGCTCGTAGGAGCAAATACCCTACGGTATTGACAGGTCCGCCTATAAATCCGAGCAAACCAATCTTGCCTTGGTTGTGTACTTCCCACACAATGATGCCCTGATCGTCGCCATGCTCATCAACAACTGACCAGTGTCAAAATTCTAGTCGACGATGGAAGCGCCGTCAACATCTTGTATTGAGGCGCCCTGGACAGGATGGAAGACACCCCAAAGATTACCCGAGCGATGATCAGTTCATCAAACCCAGACTCATTTGTATGGGTTTGATGGAAACGAGACATTCACCAGGCACGGTTGCACTCACAGTTCGCGCTGATCCATACGTCATCACATTGTTCTACGTGGTTGTCATGGAGTCTTCTCATAACCCGATCCTCAGGAGACCGTGGCTCCACAAGACGAAAGTCATCCCATCCACCTATCACCAGCTGGTGTGGTATCCCACTCCGATCGGAATAGCCGACATAAGAGACCAGGCGATGTTCAGGAATATCTCCGCCATTGCAAG
Source organism: Agave tequilana (assembly GCA_038442645.1). Lineage (NCBI taxonomy): Eukaryota > Viridiplantae > Streptophyta > Magnoliopsida > Asparagales > Asparagaceae > Agave > Agave tequilana. The sequence continues at coordinate 4,893 of JAVJIF010019602.1, read as the reverse complement.
AAGTCTGGCTAGAAGTCAAAGACTACAAAGGCAATCTCCGACAAAGACCGCCCCGCGGGAAAGAAACAAAAACAGATTGCTACACAAAAACAATCACAGAGCGGCGAAAGCCAAGATTCTGACTCTTCCATCGGGTCAGATACTCCGGACGACAGGCTTGAGGAGGAAGATAAGTTGTTTCACGCGGACCCCATCATCAAAATAAGTTCTTCAGGATCGATACAAAGCTTCCTGCCCATGAGAATACTCAATTCGAGAAGAGTTCCTTTCCGAGAACCTAGATATGTTCGCATGGTTCCCCACAGACATGCCAGAGTCGACCCCTCCATCATCTGTTACAAGCTGTCTATCTGTCCTGAAGCTAAGCCAGTAAAGCAAAAACTGTGAAAGATGAACGCAGAACATCAACGCAGAACATCTCCAGACACTCAGTGATGAAGTTGATTGATTGCTCAAGGTCAATTTCATTAGAGAAACTCTTTAGCCAAAATGGCTTGCCAACCCAGTTCTGATAAAGAAGAAGAATGGGAAGTGGAGAGTTTGCATCGACTTCACGGACCTCAACAAGGCATGTCCCAAAGACAGCTTCCTCCTACCCAGCATAGACTAGATGGTTGACACAACAGTAAGTCATAAACAAAGCTTCATGGATGTCTACTCTAGATACAATCAAATCAAGATGCATCCACCAAATGAGGGCATGACGGCATTCACAACTGGTCGCGCCATCTACTGCTACAAAGTAATGTCTTCGGGTTGAACGCCAGAGCCACCTTCCAGCGGATGGTCAATGAGGCCTTCAAGGAATTGATCGGGCACACAATAAAGGTACATGTCGACGACATGCTCATGAAGAGTCTCGAGCGCTCGGACCATTGTACAACATTTGGAGGAAGCATTCGCTCTCCTCTGAAAATATAACGTGAAGTTCAAACCTGAGAAGTGCACCTTCGGAGTAGCTTCCGGCATGTTCCTCGGGTATTTGGTCACTCAGCGGGGAATAGAATCCAACCCCGACCAGATATCCGCAATACTGGAGATGAAGTCCCGTACTTGTGTCATATAAGTATTGTTTGCATCATTAGAGCTCAATAAAAATCGAGCCCTAATTTTTCTCCTCCGTGAATTGACAGTGCGGCGCTTGCCTCCCATTCCACGGCACAATGATCTCCCCCCAAGCGCGACGAGCTCTCCTTGCTTACATATAAAGAGGCAGGTTAATTATATCATTTTTGTTAATTATATCATTTTTATTTGGTAGATGATATCTATAACACTAAACTTTTAGTCATCAATATTTCATTATATATAGTGTCCGATTTGAACGCCCGACATGCGCGCGTATCCCCGATATCTCCGATATCTGATATGCGACATGAAAAAACCCACCCGATGTGATCCTAATATCCGATATTTAGAACCTTGTGTCCTGTAAGTTCAAAACTTGATTTAGGTATTTTATCATTTTGTGATGATTATTCTCGTGTAACTTGGTTGTATTTAATAAAAAAACGTCCAGAAGTGTTTTGTGTTTCAAAATTTTTGTGCTAAGATAAAAAATCAATTTGATACAATTAGTCATCTTTTAAAATCAGATAATGAAAAAAGAATTATTCAGTTCATCATTGAGGATTTTATGCATAAAATTAGTATTGTTCATCAGTCATCATATGCTTACTCTCCCCAACATAATGATATTGTAGAACGTAAAAAATAGACATTTGTTAAAAGTCGCACGAAGACTTTTAATTCATAGAAAGGTTCCTAAATATTTTTAGAGTGTAGTTATTACTGCTTGCTATCTTATCAACCTTATGTCATCTTCTGCACTTGAGGGTAAAATCCCATACTCTTTACTTTATCCACACCAATGTTCAAAATAACGATAATGTAACGATAACGTTTTTCTTTTATTATGTTAAGATAGTTTATAACGTAACGCATAACGTAGGTTACGTGATTTAATATTTATTTAATAAAAATAAATATATATACTATATTTAAGAATTTTAATAAATAAAAAATAATTTTAAAAATCTAAAAAATCAAAACAAATATATCACACATTTATCAAGTCTCACAACAAATTTTAGGAAGTATCGCAATAATTTTTCACATTCACAAGTTATAACAAGTTCACAAATATAACATTTTCAAAAGAAATTCACAAATATAAGTCAAAGTCATACAAAACAAAGTAGTCATAATATTCTGGAATAATATCATGCCCTAATATCATCTACTATGACTAAATTATCCTCCTCTAAGATGTACTCAGCATCCTCCGGATCGATATCGTCCCTAGTCTCACCCACATCATCAATGACAGGTCCTTTCCCTTTGTCCATGGAAGAACAACTATCTACCCTTTGTCTCTTTTCTTAAACTCACTATCAACCGCAATGCTAGTGCCTTCATTATCAAGTGCGGTGACATCTAGAAAATCTCTGTCCTCGTCTTCCCTTGCCTTATCTTCTTCCCTTACCTCATCTAGCCTTGCAATATCATCCATAAGACAAGGCTCTTCAGTCTCTACAAGTTACTCATCATCGCTAGCATGCTCCTCTATCAAAATCGGATCAAAATGCAATCGCCTCCTACGAATATTCCTCTCTCGAAGCTTGATGTTATACATAACATAAACGAGGGATTGCAGACGTAATTGCTCCAAGCGGCATCTTTTCTTTGAATGTACCTTCAACAAACAAATTTATTTATTAAAATTAAGTCATTGCTTATTTATTATAAAGAAAGCTATAACTTATAAGTTGTAGGTTTTAACTTTTCTTACTTGCTCAAAAGTGCTCCAGTTGCGTTCACATCCGAAAGTACTAGTAGTAAGAGATAGAATTCGAACTGCGAACTTTTGAAGTGTAGGAACTTCATCTCCAAATCTCTCCCACCAAGCAGCTAAAAGAATAAGCGTTAGACATCGCATGACTAAACAAAGAATCAAAGAATCAAAGATATTCACTAAATTATACCTGGACTACGAGCGTTCAAGGTCATTTGAGCGAACTGGCTTCCAAATTCTCTAAGCTTCTGTTTATAACTATCTAACTCCACATCAGCCTGTGCATACTCACGAATGTCAGGGATCATGCGCTGCATGCAGTCACGAAGGCCTCTTCTTACCTCAGCATCATTGCTAAAATTTCGCTATAGAAACATCTTGGGTTTAGGAAGTACGCTGCCGCATAAAGAGGCCTATGCAACATACCTGTCCACCTCTGGTCAATTATATTCCAGTAAGGCATGTACTTCCTCTTACTGCCACCACACCCATACCGTATCTTCTCCTTTGCAGTATCAAGCATATCATAAAGAAAAGGCATAGATGGCCTCACATCCGAATCCGCCTCTCGTAGAACATATACGAGTGGAAGTGTGGTGCTAGAGCAAAATAGAACTTTGGCCCAAAAACTTCTAGTAGAAATCACCGCTCTTTTTACTCTCACTCCATTTGGTTTTTTTGCCCAAGTGCTCCTATTGAATTCTTCGGATGCAAACATCTTTCTCAAAGGTTGTCTTAATTGGTATAACCTTTGTAGAGTCAAGAAGGAAGTAGCAAATCGTGTAATGGCCGGTCTTAGGAGTTCCTTCCCCTTTGTGTATGCCCGAAACAAATTAAGAATCCAACCATGGTTGTATATGAATTGGGTTATACCCTTTGCCATCTCAAGAGTCTCCGCGTGAATCTTCATCTTGCCTATGTCTTCAAGCATCAAGTCAAGGCAATGAGCAGCGCAAGGAGTCCAATAAAGACATTTTCTTGTATCCATAATCTTGCACCAGCATTCACATAAGATGCATGATTGTCGGTAATCACTTGAAGAACATGTTCCTCACCAATCTCCTCCACCACCTTATCAAGTTGCTCCCACAAGAAAGCCCCGGTCTTGATCGATTCTGACGCATCAATGGACTTATAAAAAAAAGTCCCCTCAGGTGAAGTCACAATAAAGTTTATCAAACTCCTACTCTTCCTATCTGTCCATCCATCCGACATCACCGTGCATCCATATTGCTTCCAAGCCGCCATGTGCGTCGCTTTGATCTTATCTATATCCTCTACCTCAGCTTTAAGTACCCGTGTACTTATCTCATAAGAGAATGGTTGCTTTAAGCCTATCCCAAATGATCCGACCTCTTCTATCGTCTCCTTCCAATAAGGAGTTTGAATGATATTAAATGGAAGCCCAAGTGCATAGATGCATCTCCCAATTTTTCTTACACATTTCTCTTTTACCTCCTTATAAGAGCTCTCAAGTGTCGATTGGCGGGCTTCAAGATTGATAAATTTATTCATAGGCCCAAGAGTTCGGGGTTGAGAGTTGCTTCCGGTAGCGCTTTGCAATTCTTGGCTTACCACATCTTCCTGTGATGCTCCTATCCTCCCATTTTCACGGATTATTGACTCCTTTTCCACCTCCGTGACCAACATGTCTTTACAAGCTTGCTTCACATTGGACGGGACTTGCGCACAAATTTTAACACCTTTTTTAGTACCGGGCAAGTGATGTTTAAGCTTAGTAATTCCAGTAGTTATTTTATGCTTACAAAATTTGCAATAAAACACATTCGGAGGATCACCGGCTATATGATCCGCAAATTCATGTGCGGGATCCAAACTTTTAGCCATGTTATTCAATCTACACAAACAAGAATGAATTATAACAATTAACTAACAAACATGATAATTGAAATTGAATTATATCAATTAACAACTAATAAGTATGCTAATTTAACAAAAAAATATAACAAGCATGATAATTCTCTGCATTGAATTTTAAAGCATGATAATTAACTTGTATTATCTCCCCCCATCACTCAAATATCTCTGCTCTCTCCCCTTATTATCTCTCTTTCTCTCTCCCCTTAAAATCCCTCTCC
>JAVJIF010019601.1:0-80620 GCA_038442645.1 Agave tequilana | reverse complement strand
ATGAATACAATCTTTCGCGACCATCTCCGAAAGATGGTAGAATGTTATGTCGACAACATTACTGTCAAAAGTTGTGATAAGAATGACCACCTTCATGACTTGAGACGACGTTCGACATAATGTGGCCTCATCAACTGAAAATGAATCCGACAAAATCCTTCTTGGGGGTTTCGAGTGGCAAATTTCTTGAATTTATTGTTACATCAAAAGGAATTCATCTTGACCCGGACAAAGTCAAAGCCATTCAGAACATGCATCCACCTAAGAATCTCAAAGAACTTAGAGGCCTGCAAGGTAGACTGGCTTATATCAGAAGATTCATCGCAAATCTCTCAGCCGCTGTCAACCGTTCACCCGACTCATGAAAAAGGGTGTTTCTTTTGTATGGGATCAAGCTGTCAAGAAGCTTACGAAGATATCAAAAGATATCTCACAAAACCTCCAGTCTTAGTAGCTCCCACATCAGGAAAACCGTTCCTACTTTATGTGAAAGCTATGGACCATTCTCTCGGTGCTCTACTTGCCAAAAAGACGATAATGGTCACGAACAAGCTATTTATTATCTGAGCAGGACTCTGATAGGGGCGGAATCTCGCTATATCTAATTGAGAAGGAATGCTTAGCTCTTGTCTTTGCTATTCAAAAGACATGACATTATTTGGTCGGCCAAACCATACATGTCATTTCCAGAATGAACCCTTTGCGTCTTCTCATGACGAAACCAGGATCATTAAATTCAAGATTAGCTAAGTGGGCGCTTCTTTTGTCTCAGTACGACATGCTCTTTGTCCCTCTGAAGGCGGTTAAAGGTCAGTACTTGCAGAGTTCTTGGCTGCTCATCCGGTTCCGGAAAACTCAAAACTTCATGAAGATATTCCAGATAAAGTCTTTGAATCTAATATAACTTTAGAGGATGAAGTTTGGAAGATGTTCTTCGATGGAGCATCACGAATAGGCCCTAAAGACAGGATCATTGTCGGTGTGGGGGTTTTGTTTATCTCTCCATAAAATCATGTCTTCCTAGAGCATTTTCTGTAACCCCCTGATCCCCGGTGTACGTATTACCGTATCGGTACGCGATACGACGTACAAAAATTGATTTGACCTCCGTAGTAGTCCAATTGAGCCGATTTAGTTTTAAAAATTATTTTCTAATATTTTATATTTTCAGGATTTTCTGGAATTTTCCTGGAGTATTTTGGGAAATCTCCGTAGTCGGTGTCGACCGATACCGATTACCGGCCTTCTGATTTTTATCTCACAAACGGAGTAGAATTTTGAGAATCGGCTTTCACCGTGTGTCATAAAATCATGTTATCTACGTTCGGTATTTTTGGAGATTTTCTAAATTTATCGAAAATCTGGCCAAACCGGTGTCGCCCGTATCGGCGAGACACTCAGGATTTTAATTGGCAAACCGGATTGAGTTTGACAAACTGTCTTCATCTTATGCCTCAGGATAAATTTTTATTTCTGTAATTTTTGGGCACCGTTCGGAGCTAGTCGAATATGGGGCCAATATAATAATAATATATATTAATTTATTTAATTATTTTCCTTCCTTTTCTTTTCCTTTCTTCCACTTTCTTCTCCCTTCTTCTCCTGGCTTCCAGCGAAACGCCACCGACCCATTCAACCGACTCTCTCTCTCTTATATCTCTCTCTCTAATTCAAATTCTCTCTAATCTCTCTCTACAAACCCCTCTCTCCCCTAATCCTCTCTCACACCCTCTCTCTCTCTTACTCCCATCCCTTTCTCTGGGTCAGCGGCGTCCTGACCCACGCCCGCCGCCAGTGGCCGGCGTGCCACCGGCGCACCTCCTCGGGCCACGCGCCGCAGGCGCCGCCCGGGCGCTGCCGCGTCCCGGCCCGGCGTCACGCCGGAGGCCGGCGCCCCTCCAGGTGCCGCCCCTCCCCTCCTCCCCTTTTTCTTATCATCTGTAGCCTCCCTCTCTCTCACTCTCTTCTTCCACACTCTCACTCTCTCCCTCTCTGCCTCGCGGCCGGAGCCGCCACCGCCGTCGCCGCGGCGGCCGGGGATCGCCGCCGGCGGGCTCCTCTCGCCGCCGGCCAGCTGGCTGGCCGGCTGGCTGGTGAGGGCCGGCAGCAGCAAGCTGCTGCTGCCCCTCCTCTTCCCTTGTGGGTTTGGTTTGAACCCAAACCCAATTACCTCTATTGGGTTTATTTAAAACCCAATAACCCCAATCCAATACCCATTAACCCGTAAACCCATACCCATTTAACTTAAATCAAATGGGTTTGGGTTGTGGATATGGACCCGACTCGTTATGAGCCTAAACCCGCATCCAAAAACATTACAGGTATTTTTACAGAAAACCCCCTGTCACTTTCAGTATTTGCATTTTAAATATTATTTACATAATTAACCCTATTTGTTATGATTCAGTATTCGGGCGATCTCGGGAGCATCCGGACTCCGATTTGGACGATTCTGGATCCGTACGATCGTGGGAACGAGAGCTACTGCTCCACGACCAGTTTGTAAGTGTTTTTATTTTATAAATTATCTTTTTAGTCTATTAATTGCACTTGATTGACTTCTTGATATAAAACATGATCCGGTATATCCTAATTGGTAAACAATATTAAAACACTGTAATAAACACGGTATTTAGTAAATGCCTGACTGATCTCGAGTATGTCCTGTTCCTGTACTACTGACACCCGGCCCACCATAGCCCCATAGGCTTGGACCCTATTATGTCATGCATCGTGACACAGTTACCTTACATACTGCTCTACAGGTACGCTAGGACACTACACCGTCATTATACACGAATGCGAGATACTGTTATTTCCTGCACTGCTATCATCCTTACATGGCTACCGTAGTTTAAGAGACGGACATGATATTATTTTATACACGGATCACTGTTAGGACATATACGAGTGATACACCGATATATTGCTACACATATAGGTTCCACTGATACACGGATATAACCATGCACGGACTACTGCATTTCATATTAGCATGATCATCATACACATTTATGTTATGTTTACATATTATGGTTACACATGCCTGTATGGTTTCTCTATTCTTGTCATATCGATCCCCGTTCATGCTACATGTATTATTGTTCTATCTTGACATATGGATCCCCGTTCATGTTACATGTATTATTATTTCATGTTACTGTATTCATGTTATAGGATTGTTACCTGTTACTGATATGGATATTCCTGTTACTGGACATGAGAGCTGTTGATATGCGATATGTGAACTTCCACATCTATTGATTCTGTTATATTGTTCCCGTGATATTGTTCACGTTCTATTGTTCTCGATATATTTTCCCGATTCACGTTATATTGTTCTATGCTATCAACAGAGCTCTGGTCCAGTTATCATGTTACCTGTATCATGTACTGTTAATTGTTCTTGTTACATTGGATACTTGACATAACAGATCATAATGATAACTGGGGTATGGGGGAGACTTGATGGTTGATTAGATCTTATCGGGTGATGTACTGGATCCATATTGTTTTCCCACTGCAGGGGACGGTAGGAGGGCTGCCTACCAATTGCTCCATAAGCTCTTGTTACTTGATTCATGCTCCCCTCTTAGCGGAGGGCCTGGTCCTGGCAGCCAGGGCTTGTTAAGGCCGTGATCCCGGGTATGCACGGGATACACCCACCCGATAAGAACTCCTCGACCATGGGTTTCCAATTAACATAATAAAACAGTATATACAATAGTGACGTCGGGAACACTTGTTATTTGGTTACTCTCTCGTTTGGATAATGGTACCCGTAGGCCATGTCCGGATGGGTTCGACTGGAGTGCGGGCTCCAGTATGAACCGCCAGTGGTATGGGACACTGGAAGAGAGTAATTAAAATACCAGGTGATACTGATCGCTACTATTGTATAAATGACATGACTTTGACATGACCTGCCTGCTACATGTTTAGTTGTACTTGTTACTGTTCCTGATCATTTATCTGCTATCATGTGACATGTATACATTGCTATTGTTCCTGTTTCCTGTTACACTTTCTTTAGTGCCCTACTACTCATGTACATATATAATTTGTTACATTACCTGGTATATGTTACACTGTATGTAGTGGCATACTATGCATATTCTGCATTGCATATATTACAGACATATGCTCATTTGCATGTTCACCTCTATCACGTCACCACTATCATATTCATGTCTATTACGTCACCACTAGACAACATTAGTTAGTACATAAACTGGACACGACTATAGATATGCCAACCTCACGTACTATATATTATTATCGTGCTTGTATTACTATTGTATATATTACTGCCTCCTTCATTTTACCACTCACTAGGTCGCTTTCTGACGACCTGGGTTTGCATGCCCAGATTGGAGATCCGCGTACCGTAGTATCCGAGAGTACCTTGGAGTCACATCGGAGCTTCCGCATCGGGACTATTCCTAGGTATCTTGGTATTTTATTTTCGTTATCTTATTTGTCTCCATTTTTCATATTTGTTATGATCGCTGACCTCTTTCTGCAGGTATTCTTGTACTGCTTTTATGCTGGACCTCATGTTTATATGGAGGTAATGTAATGTACTGAGGCTTAACGTACGCGTGAGCGGGTATGCACCTCGCGTATGTACGTCGCCATAACGTCCCCGTACCTACGGGATCGGGGCGTTAAACAGTGGTATCAGAGCTTAGGTTCACACCTAGTGTGGGTAACCACCTGGATCAATCCTCGGGCTCTTACCAACAGTACAATCAGGTTCAGATTAACTGATCTGTATCTGAACTTGGGGTTCCAGTCACGAGTACAAGAATACTAGGACTTTGATAATTCATTCCTTGACTCGTCTATATTCCTTCTTTCCTTTCAGTTGTTCCTCAGAACATCCGATTTCCTTCTCGATTTCTTTACATCGTCTTGCTTCCCATCAGTTCGGACTAGTTCACTACCATATTTCTCCGTCCCGAGTACCTTATAGATATCAGAGTGCGCAGCGGAAGTGTCGTGGACCCGTCACATTAGGCTTTGGGGTTGAAAATATTGATTCCCCTCCTGATTTGAAATTGCGAGGACGCAATTTTCTGTAAGGTGGGGAGAAATGTAACCCCCTGATCCCCGGTGTACGTATTACCGTATCGGTACGCGATACGACGTACAAAAATTGATTTGACCTCCGTAGTAGTCCGATGAGCCGATTTCAGTTTTAAAAATTATTTTCTAATATTTTAGATTTTTCAGGATTTTCTGGAATTTTCCTGGAGTATTTTGGGAAATTTCCGTAGTCGGTGTCGACCGATACCTATTACCGGCCTTCCGATTTTTATCTCACAAACGGAGTAGAATTTTGAGAATCGGCTTTCACCGTGTGTCTTAGAATCATATTATCTACGTTCGGGTATTTTTGGGGATTTTTCTAAATTTATCGAAAATCTGGCCAAACCGGTGTCGCCCGTATCGGCGAGACACTCCGGGATTTTAATTGGCAAACCGGATTGAGTTTTGACAAACCGTCTTCATCTTACTCCTCAGGATAATATTCTTTATTTTCTGTAATTTTTGGGCACCGTTCGGAGCTAGTCGAATATGGGGCCAATATAATAATAATATATATTAATTTATTTAATTATTTTCCTTCCTTTTCTTTTCCTTTCTTCCACTTTCTTCTCCCTTCTTCTCCTGGCTTCCAGCGAACGCCACCGACCCATTCAACCGACTCTCTCTCTCTCTTATATCTCTCTCTCTAATTCAAATTCTCTCTAATCTCTCTCTACAAAACCCTCTCTCTCCCCTAATCCTCTCTCACACCCTCTCTCTCTCTTACTCCCATCCCTCTCTCTGGGTCAGCGGCGTCCTGACCCACGCCCGCCGCCAGTGGCCGGCGTGCCACCGGCGCGCCTCCTCGGGCCACGCGCCGCAGGCGCCGCCCGGGCGCTGCCGCGTCCCGGCCCGGCGTCACGCCGGAGGCCGGCGCCCCTCCAGGTGCCGCCCCTCCCCTCCTCCCCTTTTTCTTATCATCTGCAGCCTCCCTCTCTCTCACTCTCTTCCGTCCACACTCTCACTCTCTCCCTCTCTGCCTCGCGGTCGGAGCCGCCACCGCCGTCGCCGCCGGCGGCCGGGATCGCCGCCGGCGGGCTCCTCTCGCCGCCGGCCAGCTGGGCTGGCCGGCTGGCTGGTGAGGGCGGCAGCAGCAAGCTGCTGCTGCCCCTCCTCTTCCCTTGTGGGTTTGGGTTTGAACCCAAACCCAATTACCTCTATTGGGTTTATTTAAAACCCAATAACCCCAATCCAATACCCATTAACCCGTAAACCCATACCCATTTAACTTAAATCAAATGGGTTTGGGTTGTGGATATGGACCCGACTCGTTATGAGCCTAAACCGCATCCAAAAACATTACAGGTATTTTACAGAAAACCCCCTGTCACTTTTCAGTATTTGCATTTTAAATATTATTTACATAATTACCCTATTTGTTATGATTCAGTATTCGGGCGATCTCGGGAGCATCCGGACTCCGATTTGGACGATTCTGGATCCGTTACGATCGTGGGAACGAGAGCTACTGCTCCACGACTAGTTTGTGAGTGTTTTTATTTTATAAATTATCTTTTAGTCTATTAATTGCACTTGATTGACTTCTTGATATAAAACATGATCCGGTATATCCTAATTGGTAAACAATATTAAAACACTGTAATAAACACGGTATTTAGTAAATGCCTGACTGATCTCGAGTATGTCCTGTTCCTGTACTACTGACACCCGGCCCACCATAGCCCCATAGGCTTGGACCCTATTATGTCATGCATCGTGACACAGTTACCTTACATACTGCTCTACAGGTACGCTAGGACACTACACCGTCATTATACACGAATGAGAGATACTGTTATTTCCTGCACTGCTATCATCCTTACATGGCTACCGTAGTTTAAGAGATGGACATGATATTATTTTATACACGGATCACTGTTAGGACATATACGAGTGATACACCGATATATTGCTACACATATAGGTTCCACTGATACACGATATAACCATGCACGGACTACTGCATTTCATATTAGCATGATCATCATACACATTTATGTTATGTTTACATATTATGGTTACACATGCCTGTATGGTTTCTCTATTCTTGTCATATAGATCCCCGTTCATGCTACATGTATTATTGTTCTATTCTTGACATATGGATCCCCGTTCATGTTACATGTATTATTATTTCATGTTACTGTATTCATGTTATAGGATTGTTACCTGTTACTGATATGGATATTCCTGTTACTGGACATGAGAGCTGTTGATATGCGATATGTGGACTTCCACATCTATTGATTCTGTTATATTGTTCCCGTGATATTGTTCACGTTCTATTGTTCTCGATATATTGTTCCCGATTCACGTTATATTGTTCTATGCTATCAACAGAGCTCTGGTCCAGTTATCATGTTACCCGTATCATGTACTGTTAATTGTTCTTGTTACTGGATACTTGACATAACAGATCATAATGATAACTGGGGTATGGGGGGAGACTTGATGGTTGATTAGATCTTATCGGGTGATGTACTGGATCCATATTGTTTTCCCACTGCAGGGGACGGTAGGAGGGCTGCCTACCAATTGCTCCATGAGCTCTTGTTACTTGATTCATGCTCCCCTCTTAGCGGAGGGCCCTGGTCCTGGCAGCCAGGGGCTTGTTTAAGGCCGTGATCCCGGGTATGCACGGGATACACCCACCCTATAAGAACTCCTCGACCATGGGTTTCCAATTAACATAATAAAACAGTATATACAATAGTGACGTCGGGAACACTTGTTATTTGGTTACTCTCGTTTGGATAATGGTACCCGTAGGCCATATCCGGATGGGTTCGACTGGAGTGCGGGCTCCAGTATGAACCGCCAGTAGTATGGACACTGGAAGAGAGTAATTAAAATACCAGGTGATACTGATCGCTACTATTGTATAAATGACATGACTTTGACATGACCTGCCTGCTACATGTTTAGTTGTACTTGTTACTGTTCCTGATCATTTATCTGCTATCATGTGACATGTATACATTGCTATTGTTCCTGTTTCCTGTTACACTTTCTTTAGTGCCCTACTACTCATGTACATATATACTTTGTTACATTACCTGGTATATGTTACACTGTATGTAGTGGCATACTATGCATATTCTGCATTGTATATATTACAGACATATGCTCATTTGCATGTTCACCTCTATCACGTCACCACTATCATATTCATGTCCATTACGTCACCACTAGACAACATTAGTTATTACATAAACTGGACACGACTATAGATATGACCTGATGATAACCGGCTAGGTAGTGATGGTATTAAAAGGTGACCTGTTATTTATTTGCACTGCTTTTATGTTTCTCTATTTCTACTGTTTATATATCCTTATTATATGGTATCACTAGTCCAACCTCACGTACCATATATTATTATCGTGCTTGTATTACTATTGTATATATTACTGCCTCCTTCATTTTACCACTCACTAGGTCGCTTTCTGACGACCCTGGGTTTGCATGCCCAGATTGGAGATCCGCGTACCGTAGTATCCGAGAGTACCTTGGAGTCACATCGGAGCTTCCGCATCGGGACTATTCCTAGGTATCTTGGTATTTTATTTTCATTATCTTATTTGTCTCCATTTTCATATCTGTTATGATCGCTGACCTCTTTCTGCAGGTATTCTTGTACTGCTTTTATGCTGGACCTCATGTTTATATGGAGGTAATGTACTGTACTGAGGCTTAACGTACGCGTGAGCGGGTATGCACCTCGCGTATGTACGTCGCCATAACGTCCCCGTACCTACGGGATCGGGGCGTTAAATTTTCTCTGACGAAATCATGCTCCAATAATGTGGCAGAATACAATGCTCTACTTATTGGCCTTCAGCTCGCTCATGAAATGGGGTTACGCTACCTTGAAGTTTATGGCGATTCAAAACTGATTGTCAATCAGGTTAAAGGCGAATATGAGGTCCGTCACGAAGATTTGGTACCTTATTTTTACGCAGTCATCGAAATGGCTAATCTGTTTGATGGCTTTTACATCGGTCACGTTTCTCGATCCCAGAACACTAGGGCTGATGCTCTGGCTGCATTAGCAACAACGCTAGCCTTGCCAGTTGACACCGAGTATCACCTTACAGTGGCGACTCGACAACTTGTCTGCTCTAAACATATGTTGAGAACAGAGAGGTCTATAATATCTCGACGGATCTTGAACTGAAAGATTAGCGATTTTCCCTCATCGACTATGCTCTGCATGGTTTACTGTCGGATAACCATAAAGAAGCGGCATCCATCAGACGAAGGTCTTCCCGATTTTACTATGATCCTATAATAAAGACACTTTACCGTCGCTCGTATGACGGTATCCTCCTACGTTGCCTTTCCAATTTAGAAGCACAGGAAGTGTTTAAAGAAGCGCACGACGGCATATGCGGAGCTCATCAGCCAGGTCCAAAACTTAAAGACTGATTGCACAGGCTTAGATATTATTGGCCCACCATGATAGCCGATGCCATCCAATATGCACGAAGGGTAAAGCCTGCCAAATCCATGCAGACTTCATACATCAGCCCTCAGAGTTGCTCCATCCAACCGTTACTTCATGGCCATTTGAAGCGTGGGGAATCGATGTCATAGGGCCAATCAATCCTTCTTCGACAAAAGGATATCGGTTTATCCTAGCGATAACCGATTACTTTTCAAAGTGGGCAGAAGCTATGCCACCGGTTGAAGTTAAAACTTCTAACGTAGTTAATTTCATAAAACACCATGTCATCCATCGATTTGGTGTCCCTAGGCGGATCGTCCATGATAACGGTCCCCAATTCGTGAGTCAGGTTTCTACCGGTTTTGCGATAAGTACCGGATTCAGAACATGGCATCAACTGCTTATAATCCTGCCGCTAATAGCTTGGTGGAAGCATTCAACAAGACAATCATTAAGCTACTCAAAAAGTTCGTTTCCTCAAATAAGCGAGACTGGAATGAGAAGCTTAGTGAATGTCTTTGGGCTTACCGAACCACGGTTCGGACCCCCATAGGAAATACGCCTTTTTCCTTGGTGTACGGATGTGAAGCGGTCATACCATTAGAAATTCAGATGCCATCATTGCGAGTTGCTTTAATGACTAAGATGACAACAGAGGACAATGATCGGTTGCGTCTTCAAGAACTCGAAGCCCTATATGAGAAGCGGTTACAAGCTCAACAACACATTGAGTTGTATCAAGCCCGGATCTCAAAAGCCTTCAATAAGAAGGTCAAGCAAAGAGTCTTCCAAAAAGGAGATTTGATTTTAACCGTCAGACGATCGATGATCATGACGCACAAAATCAAAGGCAAATTTCAGCCCAAATGGGGAGGACCGTTTGTAATAGAAACAATCTATTCAAACGGGGCATATCGCCTTATGACTTCAGATGGTGATTTAGTCATGATGCCGATCAACGGTAGGTTCTTAAAAAAAATATTATCCTTGATAAGATCCTTTTTATGATCAAGTTAACATTACACCTCTGATCGAGACCTTCAAATTCAAGATATGCAGAAGGAGCGCTCCTCTCTTTCTCTAAACGAGATCATACAATCATAAACCAGCATAGAGCTAATCGTACACGGGTTGTCTCAAAGAAGAATCAAGGTTACGGATACAGTAACCAAATAATCCAACACCTCTAACGGTTAAGGATAGAGGAAAATGTTGGTCTTTAAGCCCAACATAAGTCCTCGATAACTCATCATGCTGAGGGGAATAGCATGGCTAGCCCGACTCAAACGGTAGTTGGTAAAGGCGTACCAAATCCGTTGACAGCTGAGGATTTGCTAAAAATCCTAAAGGACCTGTTCTCATTTGATTCCCTTTTCAAAATCACTTACCAATTTCCATCCATGGAATGGTGAGACCACATATAAAGGTATTCATATCCCTTGCAAAATGATGAGTCTAACCTATCATGTTAACACTAAACCTCTGGTAGCAAGACTATAATCTACTCCGCAACGGATAAAACCAATATCCCCAGTGAATAAACCTCACTTGTCATTCTCTTCAGCAGGACGACAGGTCCACTCGAATTACTGTTATGTTCAAGCACCTCTAACAGTAAATGAATCCTTGTCAAGTTAACATTACACCTCTGACAAATTGCTTTACAAATCCCCACGGAGTTCTTTTTGTCACGTTAATGATCACCTCTGACATGTAATCTCTTATGGGATTCATTTTCTAACTCCCCAACGAATTTCGGGTAGACTCCACTCAAAGTCTATTGTTTCCCATTCAGTCCTCAGTGGACTTTTCTGGTTGTCACGTTAACAATATACCTCTGACAATTTCTTCCAAATAGCATCCGAAGGAGATATCAAAATCCCCATGGAGTTCATAATTAAATCCTATTTCCCCGATAGGACTATTTCTTTGTCATCATGTCCAGTTCGTCACCTCTGAATGACAAAATTTTGAGCTTGGTGGCTTCTCAATCGGTTACGTCCCTGCGACCTCTGAACTGACAGACAGTCAAGTCTCATCTTTCAGTCCAGTAGAGACTATTTCTTTGTCATCATGTCCAGTTCGTCACCTCTGAATGACAAAATTTTGAGCTTGGTGGCTTTTCAATCGGTTATGTCCTTGCTACCTCTGAACCGACAGATAGCCAAGTCTCACCTTTCAGTCCAGTAGGGACTATTCCTTTGTCATCATGTTCAGTTCATCACCTCTGAATGATAAAATTTTGAGCTTGGTGGCTTCTCAATCGGTTACGTCCCTGCGACCTCTGAACCGACGGATAGCCAAGTCTGACCTTTCAGTCCAGTAGGGACTATTCCTTTGTCATCTTGTCCAGTTCGCCACCTCTGAATGACAAAATTTTGAGCTTGGTGGCTTGTCAATTGGTTACGTCCCTGCGACCTCTGAATCGACAGATAGCCAAGTCTCATCTTTCAGTCCAGTAGGGACTATTCCTTTATCATCATGTCCAATTCGTCACCTCTGAATGACAAAATTTTGAGCTTGGTGGCTTCTCAATCGGTTACGTCCCTGTGATCTCTGAACTGACAGATAGCCAAGTCTCATCTTTTAGTTCAGTAAGGACTATTTATTTTAATGTGTGACTAACACTATCAGTTTATCACAACTGATTAGATTAGTTATACCGTTATTCCGCTTCCTTTTGAGGATTGTAACAACAACTTGAAAATGAGGATTGAAAATTTAGAAAAATAAAACAAGTTGGAAATACAACAGAGGAATCAAATAAAATTACTTTTTATTGATTTAAAAAGAGGGATACATGGATGTTCGGATTACAAGCTACGTTCGTAGGACTTGATCCGCTCTTCAAGAGTAGCCAGCCTATTCTTCCTCTCCTCAACAGCTCTGAGAAGTGCCTGCGACCTCAACTCAGCCTCATTAAAGCTCGCTGTCTGGGCCAGGCAAGCCTCAATTTCAGCCAAAGTTGCTCTCTGCTCTAGCTCCTGTTGCAGGACTTCGTCATTCTGAGCCTTAAGCTGCTCTAACCGAGTAATCTCTTCAAGACGCACCAGTTCAGCCTTGGACAAAAGAAGATTAGCCTTCCTGATCATTTCCTTGGCCTTTTCAATCTTATCCTCAGCGTCAAGAAAAGCGTTGTTAGAAGCATCTATGGCGTCCCCAAGCTCTACTCTCCTCATCTCCAAGGATTTCAAGTCGGAGGAAATTACCTTAGCTACTTCTTGAGCGGCGAGATGGGCTTCATGCATTTGAGCAGTAAGGTGCGCAAGCTGTTCATTAACTAAAGACTCCATATCTGAATGGCTAAGACGGCGCCATTCGTCCACATCCCTCTCAAGCCTGTCCATCAGAAGCTCCAATGTGGCGGCCTGATCGTTCCCTCCAAAGTCTCGGATACTGTCAATACTTCAGGAGAGGACCACCTTAAAGTAGAGAATGAGGTAGTAAGCCCTTCAAGACCAAAGTAACGGATCGCTTTAAGCCCTTATAAAAGCTGTCGACTAACTCAGCCACGAATTCATTCTCAGCCTCAACTACCCCCGGTGAACGAACAGCCTCTGAAGACAAAGCTTCCACCAGTTTCACTGACATAATTGTGGAAGGAATAGTAGAAGCACTGGCTGGAGCAATATGAGGGATTGCCGGTGATCTCGGAGGAATCCTCATTGAAACCAGTACACTAGCCACAACCGAAGTAGGACTAGTGACTATTTCTGGGAGAGCTAGTTCAACCACCAGTGTTGGAGAAGTAGGACTGGTAATCACCTTCAGCTCCGCGCTTGGCAAGATAGGCGGCACTGACAAAACCAATGGCATCTCACTTACCGATATAGTTGGAAGTAAGGTTGGTTCCGTGACTACTGTTCCCTCAATCCCCTTTCCTCTGTCCAGTTCGGGCTGATAAGAGGGTAGGTCGTGATACAAAATATCCAACTCAGAAGCATCCGCCGTGGTCGAAGTACTTGTTTCACCCCTGAGTCCCACAGGGAGACTGGCTAGTCCCCTTGAAGTCGATGCGCCCAAGGGCGGGGCACCTGTGGTTAAACTTTGATTAAGTAAGGCGTAATGAATATCACGAGAAAAATTACTCACGAAAGAGCAAAATGTTTTCAAAAGATGGTATCGCCTCAACTGCCTTGGCCGCAGTCTCTCTCTGAAATCCCTCGACAACGACTTCAGTCCTCTCAGGCTCCATGGAAAAAATTTTGGCAGAATCAACGCGGACGGCCGGCCCATCTTCACTCGCCGAACCCTCTGTGGTCCACCCAAAAGAGCTGGAAGCTATGGGACTTCCTTTTGAGGTCCCAGCACCTAAAGGACCTACATCGGCCGCATCACCCCCAGATTCTTCCGAGACGGCGAAATAGCTAGCCTCATCGCCTTCTCTATAAGTGAACAGGGGATCATAATGCTCCCTCTGTTCTCCTGCGACCTCGGCTCTCAAATCTCTCACCGCCTCGGTTCCTGAGTCATGAAGTAAACAATGAGTTGTATGGAATATATAAGAGTGTATTACAAGAACGGAGCTGATCTTACTCGGGTCCGGGACAGCTTTACCAGCGGTCTGCCCAGGAGCTGACAGCTTAATGACTAATGGAGTAGGAAGAGGAGGCACTGCAAATGATTTGCCCTCTGCAATAATAGTAGGAGCATAGCGAAGAGGCTTCTTCACTACCCTCTTCCTGCGAGATCCGCCCTGCCGCTTTCGTTTGAAGTGAACATCGGGATCTTCTTCTTCCAACTCCTCCACCTCTACATCTTCCATGGGGGTTGTGCCTACCCCCACCAGAAGCAGCTGCTGGAGCCTCAGTACCTGTATCCCCTTCAAAGCGGGGACTTCCTGCGTCCGAGGCCTCGCTATCATCAACAGCAATGAATTCCCCGAGGCCTGGCACGCGGACCCTCTTACCCTCGCTCCTCTCAGTGACCTTCCGCTTCAACCGCTGAGAGATCAACTTCACACCAAAGGAATTAATAGAAAACCCAGTTGGTGTGAAGTTCGAAGTTCTATACCACTGGCAGAATCCCAGGGTCGTCAGAAGGTTCGGAGTCCTCAGCGGCATGCACAGCCGCGCCTCAGTACAGCCAGCAATATAAAACCGTCAGGCACGAGCTCCATCGATGAGGCTCCCCATGAAGGCCAGGCTACTGTTCGGATTACCTACGTACAGTTGGTCATACCCAAACTGACGAGCAAACCGACTCAGAACGTAGGGCTCCAAGTAACAGGTGTCCCCGCTTCTATACAACAAGTGGGATGACCGGATGCTAATCAGCCATTCGAAGACTCCCCGACTCAACGACGTCTGCCTTTCCCCTACATCCTTGCATTCTTCACCATAGCCTGCATCAGGAATGTAGGGAAAGCACCGAAAAAGGCTGTAGACGTCATGACGGCACAGCAGTTTGCGGACCGCAGCCACATAAGTCTGTGACCACGAACACCCCTCGAATAGACGGAGAAGCGCCATTCGAACATCTTCTGGGGGCTCCTCACCAGCTTGGATGATGGAGGGGTAGTGAAGGGCGAACCATGCCATCAAATAAGTATATGGCAAACCAATCTTAGGGTTTGGTCCGTCGCAAGGCAGAATAGTGCCTTTGCCCCTCTTCGTTACTGGTGGCCTATAGAAAGCTTCCGTCAATACACGAAGGCCTCGCTGAATACAGCACACCATTGCTAGAAGAAGTCCAAGAGAATGACCATGGACTAGACGAACAGCCGGTAATAAGGCAGTTGGATGAATGACGTCGCTAGACGGAGATAGCACCACGCATCTCTTCAGCCAAACTGTTAAAAAGTCAGCTAGAAGTGCCTTCCGGGACGTCGTTCGACAAGCCTGGTGGTGAAAACTCTGAAGAATATCACCTTTCTCATAGGGTCCGTCATCTTCTTTCGAAATCAAATCCCCTTGAGAGTACTCTTGCATCCTGCGAAAGATGTCTTCATTTGCCACTCTACAGTGAGCCGCTTCGGGAGTACCTTCCAGGTCAGGGAATAAATAATTTTCTCAGCTCTTCAAACTGCATGAATCTCCCTTATGGCTCCCATGCATGCTGAGTAAATGTAAAGGTGGCACATCAACTCCCGGTAAGTCTCAAACAAGGCGAGCTTCTACTTCTCCAGAAGTGTCAATTCCGCCTCGCACGGGAAATATTCTTCATATGGGAGAGATCCCAAAGGCAGAGTAAAGACTTCCCACATCTCGTGCAAAGCCATGCCTAATTCGCCAACTGGGGTGAAGAAGGTCCCTGTAGCTGGGTAGTACAACTCAAAGATGGCGTAGAAGTTCTCTATGCTCATCTGGATGCCCTAACAGGTCGCCCTGACGGCCTCGTAGAGTCCTAACCTCTCCAGATCCTCTTCAAAATGGGTAAGGACATATAAAGTCAAGTCCCTCCACCATGTCTTGGGGGGATGAATCCACCCAGGGGTCCTGAAATCAGTGGCTGGATAATTACCATGAGCCTTAAAGAACTGATTTCCAAAAGTCTGGGCCACCGCGGGATTTTCTCCCACTGGGATGTCGGGAAGTACGTTCCCAGGATGGAGACCCAATATGCAGTAAGGAGGACCCGCCCTTGTATAACCGGGGGACGGAGCTATCAACTTCCCCACGTAAACGGAATCGGTAGTCCGCGTCACTTGCCACTGCATCTTTCGAGACCTCGTCTGAAAGAAGGACAAGGGAAAGTGGCGCTTGCTAGATGGGAGATAATACTTCTCGCCATCCAGTTTAAAAATTCACTGCCCCTCTCCGGGTAGCAGCTGGTGATTGTTGTCTGGCGCTGCATCTCCAAACATGAAGTCAGGCTTCCAATAGATTTTTCGGTCAGAATCTTTAAGAGGAGCAGTAGTTAAGATGCTCCTCATGGTGCGCTGATCCCCGATATGAATAAGTGCATCCCGACCGGGAGCACTCCGCTCGCTGAATAGTGAAGCCTGCCCTTGGAACTGCAGGCTAACATTGCCGTCCAACCCTCTGGCCGTTCAAAAAGACTGTTCAGAGGACCGGGAGTATAGTGCATTGCAGAGACAAGATGAAACTAAATTAGTTCAGCTTGCGAGAGAAAGCCAAGTCCAGAAAAATTTTAAGGCATAGCTTCGCCCCCCCCCCCCCCCCAAACGAGATGAGCCTAGCTTGAGCTCGCCCTGAAGTTTAGCTTCGCAGCTGCAGCTTAACTCCGCACTCCACATGAAGGCAGGATGCAGAAAAATATTTAAGTATTAGCTTCACTCTGGAAGCTTAACCTCGGACAACAAAACGCGGGCTAACTTCGTCAGAAAGGTACTGTTGCCTAAAAATTATTTTAAGGGCATTAAGGTCCTTTTTAGCTGCGCTCTGAGGGTTAGCTTCGCATCCTATCATTCGACAGGATGTGAACCGCCTAAGGGTTAGCTTCGCATAGAAGCTTGGAGCAGAAACCCTTCGGTTCTTAGATTCCCAATCGAAAAATCAAGGGAAATTAACAGACTTGAACTCCCTGGATCACTGGATCACAATGAATCATTCTAGATTCATCATGGAATAGCCAGGAATTGGCTTTAAAAAAGAGATGAAAATCTCTGAATAAGAGGGAAAGATCCCTACCCGCGATAGGCCGTTCGATGACCGGAGGAGGAGAAGGTCCCTCCGTCGTAGAGTTGCTACCTCTTTTCACCAGCTCGTCTTTTGGGAGCCATCGGAGAACTGAAGAAGTTCTTGAATTTTCAAACGAAGAAGAAAGAAGAAGAAGAGATTTAGAGTTCTCTGAAAATTCAAAGAGAAGTGGTTCCTTCTCTTTCAGCCTAATCGGGCTTTTATAGGCTGATGATTGCCTAAATTTTGTCTCCTCGAGAGAAGCGCAGGCAGTCGTTTCAAATTAATTTGAAATGGCGCCTAAAGCGTCTTCCCGAAAAGCGTTACTTCAGCCCCGCTAAGGGCTAACTTCGCCATGAGTTCAGCGTTGACTTCGTGTGACGCTTGAATAACTTGGCTGAGAAACGTGCCTTAGCTCCGCTAAAAAAGTACATCTCTAACTTCGCGAAAATTCCGTGCTACCTTCGCTAGAAACTTGCTTCTGACTTAGTTGAAAATCGGTCTTCAGCTTCGCTGGAAGCTTAGCTCCGCTGAGAGCTTCTAATTCCTCCTAAGGAAAATACTTACCTAAAGCTGGTCCACTCCAGGTGTTCTCGAATCAAAAAGGAGGGAAACAAAGCAGATAAATAGAGAATAAACATTTTTTTATTGATTCAAAAGGGAAGATACATTGACGCTACATCAAAGTGGTCTTTCGTACAACCGAATCATTGCTCCAAAGGCATACAAGTTGTCCTATCTACTTCCAAGGTGATAAGCCAAACCAACTGACACGAAAGGCCTTCCTCCTGCATAAGACCGTAATCCTTCGCTTAATGGCAGATTTTGTCATCAAGAAGCTGGATCTTCTTTGATGAAAATTGGCAAAGGACTGGTTGCCACCAGAAAGCCAGATCTTCTTTGATTAAAATTGACAAAGGAAGGATCTGAGACCTTACAGGTGACGCTCGCTTTCCCGAAGTGGATCATCTCGGATAAGCGACTACCAACCTCTTCCCGAAGTGGATTGTTCGCGATTCGAGATTCATGAAAAACTCCATCGTTGTTGAATCACGTACAAGTTATAAAACCTAAACTTACTAAAATCTTTTTGGTGTGTAGTGGCAAGTATAGGATCGAATCCACAGAGACTTGTTCTTGAAATTTTAGTTATTAAAAATCTCACTTTTATCTTATTCTAGTTAAGAAATCCCTTGGATGAAGGTTGGAATTTTGTTTTTTTAAAAATAAATAAATAAATAAAGATCTTGAAGAAGTAAGCAAAAGAAAAATAAAAATATGAAGAAAGCAAAAGAAGAAAGAAATACTAACCTTTTTGCGAAGATTTGAATACCCAAAATAAGAAAAAAAAAGAAATTAAAAGATTAGTACGAAGGGAAGAGGAAGATGAACCAGTGAACTTATTTCTTATCGTCGCCTTGTTGTCTCTCTCCTCCAAGCGATGCTGAAACAAAAGAAGCTAATAAAAGAAAAGAAATGACTTCATGGAATCAAATATGAAAGAAAAGAATAGCAAAAAAAATAAAGAGAAAATTAAAGAAAAACTTAGACTGAACGCCGCAAGATCGTGAAGAAGAATTCTGAATTTTATTCCATAAGCATCAAATACAAAGCTCTTGACCTCTCCAATCTCGCATTACAACGCTCAAAACTTTCTTTTCTAGCTTTTCAGCCCTCTGGTGTCCCCTCATCTCTCAATGAATACAGGTATTTATAGGAAAAATAATGATAAGGGAGAGTGTAGGGAGATAGGAAGAGTTAGCTATTTTTGAATTTCAATCTTCCCCTTATCTCCAAACTGGATTTATCCAGAATTCTGTTCTGCAGCTTGATGGAGTGTTGATTGCTGCATATTGCTTAACAGATGATAGAATTTGAAACAGTAATCAACATAAGAGTTGTAGCCCTTTAAATCTTGTTTTTGGATCATCTTGAATTATCAGATTTGAGATTCCGTAGTGAAAGTTATGATTCAAATACTAAAATATATCCAGTCAGAATCTGAGTCAAACTTGCTTCATCTCATCCGTTGATCTTCTCTGTATTTGATATTATCCTCGGTTGATCTTTAGCTAACCAAAATGGATTTACAGAAATCTGAATTTTACCGGTTTCTATTTGGTGTTATCTTTCTGATTTGCTCTGATCTTCAGCTGAATGTTTCCCCTAGTCCTTGATTTGTTCTAACTAGATCTGGGATCATCCTCAGCTAACCAAATAGATCTAGTTAAATCTGATTTTAACTGGTATTTATTTGGTTTAATCCTCTTTCTCTTCATTATTATCTTCTGCAAAATAGATATTTAAGATAAGAAAATTAGCAGATTTATTACACGATAAATGTAGGAGTGTAATGAAAAGAATGCAAAATATGTGTACGATCACACCCCCATGCCTATCTTTTGCTCGTCCTCGAGCAAAACAAAACTAACCTAAGATTTTTATTGGACCACTTTCGCAGGTCACACGATTGAACTTAGCATGTGCAACAAGCCTTTAAACCTCTAGGTTACCCCTAGAGGAGGAGTTGTAGTCTCTTGAGGGTTTTCAGTAGATTACACCCACAAAATCCATAAAGAAATGAAATAATTTGTTAGTATTTTTGAAAATACATTTTGAAAAGAAGAGAAACTATTTGAAGTGTTTTTACAAGTATTAAGCAACTTGAAAGTTATAAGAGTATCGAATTATTCATCCTAGACTTAGCCTCTATTCAAATATTTGTTATCAATTAAGGTTAGGAATAAAATTGTATTCTCATCTAGTCTGTTATTTTACCCTAAGCCATATGCATCTTATGACCATGAATATTTTGACTAAGGGTTCTTCAACTCTAACTCTTATGGCTTATTTGTATTATTTGTATATATAAGGGTGGTAATATTCCTTAGCTTTCTTAGGCTTTCTAATTTGCCCATGTAATGAGCCTTAGTCGGTGACTCCCAAGCCGGACGATTTTAGGGCACCGGGTGAGAAAACACCCCAAGGACTTAGGACTCAAGCAAACAAGGCCACAAAACTAAGGATTTATTTGGTGATATGAATCACTTTTAGGCGTGAATAATCATGCTTTATGAGGCACAAAAATCCAGCTTAATCAGAGGATTCTTATTATATATAATATTTTTTTTCTTCTTTTCTTTTCTTTTCTTTTTTTTTTTGAAGGCATAAGAATCTTTGTTTTTTAACCCTAAGTATGTAAGTATATATAAAAGATGCATATTTTATCAAGGTAAAAATCAAGACTGGATTACTTTTTCAATTTTTTCTTCCTATCCCTAGAAATTAAACAAATATTCTTATTTCAACCAAGTATAAGAAATCCTAATTATGGTTCTCTTATTCCTTAAAATTAACTTAATTTCTTGCAAAAATAAGTCAAAGTATTATTTTTCTTTTCAAAAAAATTTTTTTGTAACAAAGAAAAAAAATATTTTATATATTTTTATTTTTTAATCTTTTTTTATTATTTTTTTCTTTTTTTTAGAAAACCTAAAAGAAAACCTATGTTAACCCTCCCCCACACTTATGTCGTGCATTGTCCTCAATGTATGAATGAATGCATAACATGCTACAAATGTAAGAATGTGAAGGGTAGGTAGTACCTGATGAGGACGAGTGGATGTCATTCATCATTGTCTAGTTAAGAGGAAAAAAATACAAAAACTATAATACATAAATAGATCCCTAATATATATAGAGATCAATCCTGATAAACAAGATCTTCCAGAAGGATTTCCTCTACTTTATGGCTCAGATACTCACGGTATGGTTTTAAACGATGGTCATTTACTTGAAAAGTGGTATCATCCGTGGTATTGTGGACCTCAACTGCACCATGTGAGTGTACCTTATGAACAATGTATGGACCGGTCCAACGAGATTTCAGTTTTCCCGGAAAGAGATGTAGACGGGAATTGTACAGCAAGACTTTTTGCCCTGGTTGAAATTCCTTCCGAGTTATGATCCTATCATGCATAATCTTCATACGATTCTTGTTTCGTTTTGAACAGTCATATGCATCATTCCTTATCTCTTCAAGCTTATTTAGTTGAAGTTTCCTAGACTCTCCTGCCTTGTCTAGATCAAAATTTAGGCGTTTGATTGTCCAGTATGCTTTATGTTCTAACTCGACAGGAAGATGGCAAGCCTTGCCATAAACTAACCTATATGGAGACATTCCAATAGGAGTTTTGAATGCAGTTCTATATGCCCATAAGGCATCAGTCAGGCGAAAAGACAAATCTTTTCTAGTGGTGTTCACAGTTTTCTCAAGAATGGTCTTGATGGCTCGATTGGAAACTTCTACTTGGCCACTAGTCTGTGGGTGGTAAGGGGTGGCTACTCTATGATTGATGCAATATTTTCTCATTAAGGCTTCAAATGTACGATTACATAAATGTTTTCCACCATCACTGATGATTGCACGAGGAAAGCCAAAACGAGAGAATACATTCTCTTTCAAGAAGTTTACCACAACTTTGTGGTCATTAGTTTTACATGCTACCGCCTCTATCTATTTAGAGACGTAGTCAACTGCTACAAGGATATATTGGTATCCATGGGATATAGGAAAGGGACCCATGAAGTCAATGCCCCAAACATCGAAGATTTCGACAACTAAGATCGGGTTTAACGGCATTTCATTCCGGCGCGCAATCTTCCCTAATCGTTGACAACGATCACATGATTGACAATAGACATGAGCGTCATGAAATAGAGTGGGCCAGTAAAAATCACATTGTAAAAATTTTGCAGCAGTTTTCTTCCCACTAAAATGACCTCCACAGGCTTGATCATGGTAAAATGAAAGGATGCTCCTAAATTCTGAGTCAGGAATGCAGCGTCGAATGATCTGATCGGGACAGTACTTGAACAAGTATGGTTCATCCCAGAAGAACCATTTGATCTTAGCTAAGAAACGCAGTCGTTCTTGCTTGGTCCATGAATCGGGCATCTGTTCCGTGACAAGATAATTCACAATGTCAGCATACCACGGAACAATTGAAGAGGAGACGGACATTAACTGCTCATCAGGAAATGTCTCAAGGACAGGTAGTGAGTCGGACACAGATTCGACCACAATCCTATACAAATGATCTGCTACAACATTCTCAGCTCCCTTTTTATCATGAATTTGTAAGTCGAATTCCTGTAGGAGTAAGATCCAACGGATTAAACGGGCTTTAGCATCTTTTTTCGAGAGAAGGTACTTTAAAGCTGCATGATCGGTGTAGATTAGGACCTTAGAACCTATAAGGTATGGACGGAATTTGTCAAGAGCGAAAACGACTGCCAACAACTCTTTTTCAGTGGTGGAATAATTCAGTTGGGCATCGTTAAGAGTCTTACTGGCATAGCAAATGACATGAGGAAGTTTATCCACTCGTTGGCCTAGGACAACCTCTATAGCATAGTCAGAAGCGTCACACATCACCTCAAATGGGATATTCCAATCAGGTGGTCGGATGATGGGTGTCGTGGTTAACTCGGTCTTTAGCCGTTCAAAGGCTTCCAAAAAAGAAGGGGTGAACTCAAAAGGAACATCCTTTGCTAGAAGATCACAAAGAGGTTTGGAGATTTTGGAAAAATTTTTGATAAAGCGGCGGTAAAATCCAGCATGGCTTAGGAAAGATCGCACCTTCTGAACAGTTCTTGGAGGTGGTAATTTGGTGATTAGCTCTATCTTAGCTTTATCAACCTCTATACCTCAAACAATGTGTCCTAAGACAATCCCAGATTTCACAATGAAATAGCATTTTTCCCAATTAAGAACTAGGTTCTTCTCCTTGCATCTTATCAATACCAATGATAGATGATATAAACCCTCATCAAAAGTAGACCCAAAGACAGAGAAGTCATCCATGAAAACCTCTAGAAATCGCTCAACTATATCTGAAAAGATGCTCAACATACACCGCTGAAAAGTATCCGGTGCATTGCATAGCCCAAAGGGCATGCGACGATATGCAAATGTGCCAAACGGACATGTGAATGTCGTTTTCTCTTGGTCCTCACGAGCAATGTGGATTTGGTTATATCCTGAATAACCATCGAGGAAGGAATAGTATGCGTGACCGGCGATACGTTCTAACATTTGGTCGATGAAAGGCAGAGGAAAATGATCTTTCCTAGTCATGGAGTTGAGTTTTCTATAGTCTATGCACACTCGCCAACCAGTTTAACACGAGTTGGAACCAACTCATTGTTCTCATTAGTAACAACTGTGACTCCGGACTTTTTGGGTACAACTTGTATCGGACTAACCCACTGACTATCAGAGATAGGATAAATGATACCTGCATCTAATAATTTTATTATCTCCGCTCTCACCGCCTCTTTCAAACAGGGTTTAAATGCCTCTGTGGTTCTCTCGAGGTCTTGACATTCTCTTCAAGATGAATTTGGTGCATTACCACAGAGGGGCTAATTCCCTTGATGTCTGCTATGGTCCATCCTATGGCTTCCTTATGTTCCTCAAGAACATCTAGCAACTTTTCTTCTTGATCCTTATCTAAATGAGATGATATGATTATAGGCAAGGTTTCTAACTTACCTAGGAAGGTATACTTCAATGTGTCAGGTAAAGGTTTGAGCTCCAACTTGGGAGGCTCAACGATTGATGGAACAGGAACAGATGTTAACAGTGGTGAGAGTTCTACCTTAGGTCTCCATAGATTGGTGTCCATGATGGGGACAGAATCTAACAATGCGTTCACCTCTTCTATAGACTCCTCAATATCAAAATTCATTCCAAAATGGGCCAAGCATTTCTCCAAGGGGTCTTCATAGCAAGACTCCTCAAAGGTGTGATTGACCGACACATCAATCATGTTGATCTCCTCATGATCATCCATTACATGTGGTTGGGAACTAGTATGGAAAACGTTTAGCTCAACTGTCATATTCCCAAATGACAAGGTCATGACTCTATTCCTACATCTAATAACAGCATCAGCAGTAGCAAGGAATGATCTCCTTAAAATCACAGGGGAGTGATTGCTTGGATCTCTAACTGGTTCAGTGTCTAAGACCACAAAGTCAGCAGGAAAATAGAATTCGTCGACCTTCAAAATAACATCCTCAATAATTCCCTTGGGGACCTTAACTGACCTATCTGCTAGAAGCAATGTAAGGTTAGTGGGTTGTAACTTCCCTAAACCTAATTGTCTGTACACAGAATAGGGTAAAAGGTTTACACTTGCCCCTAAATCTAGTAGACACCGATCCATAACCTGATCTCCTATCCTAATAGAAATAGTTGGACTCCCTGGATCCTCATATTTGGGTGCAATGGGTTGCTGGATGAGACATGATGCTTGTGTAGCAAATGCAGCTTCACGAGGCATAGAACTTTTCCTCTTGACCGTGGTTAGGTCTTTTAGAAATTTAGCATATGAAGGTATCTGATTAATGGCATCCAAGAAAGGAATATTGATTTGGACGTTTTTGAAAACTTTCAAAATTCCCTCACAGTGATTTTTCTTCCTAGTTGGTTGAAGACGTTGAGGAAATGGAGCTTTGGGCACAAAAGATTTATCTTGATTGTCAACAATAACTTGATCATCTTTCTTTGTTGACTCCTTTGGTTCCTTTTTTTCTTTTTCTTTTACAATATTAGGATTG
This sequence comes from Agave tequilana, assembly GCA_038442645.1. Taxonomy (NCBI): domain Eukaryota; kingdom Viridiplantae; phylum Streptophyta; class Magnoliopsida; order Asparagales; family Asparagaceae; genus Agave; species Agave tequilana. Next base: position 55,876 of record JAVJIF010019601.1, on the reverse strand, counting down.
TTTGGTGGATCTTGGACTTGGTTGTTCACTCTCTTGCCTGACCATAAAGTGTGGATGGATTGGACTTGACGGTTTGAATCAGAACTAATTTCAAACTGGCCTGTTGGAGTATTTTGAGGAGCAGGTTGTCCTATCGGATTGGGTACAGTTTGACTAGGGAAATGTCCTTTCTCTCTCTCTCCCTAACAGTTATAGCTAACTGTTCTATCTGAACCTCGAGCCTAACTATCTTCTGATCTTGATTGTGACACATTTGGGCTTGAGTTTGATTAGTTATTAGTTGGCTCTGCATGAATTGTTGGAGAGTGTCCTCTAAAGATGGTTTTCTTTGATTGGGAGGGACATATGGAGGAACAGATGGTGTTGTATTGAATTGATTTCCCTTGTGAAATTGATTATTAGAAGATGATCCTTGAAATGATGATGATCCACCATATCCTTGTCGTGTGGAGACTTTCATGAAAGGTTGGGATAATTCCGCCATCCCGAATTGTATGTTTCACTAAATGGGTTGTTGTTGGGATTGGGCTTGCGAAATGTATTGAGTACATTTGCTTACTCCGCTTTGATAATTGGCAACCTGGGGCATTGTTCAACTAAGTGGTCTTGGTTGTCACAAAGGACACAAATGGGAGACACCACTGGCTTGGATGGTTCGAGAGCTGAAGATTGTGCTCCTTTACTCAATTCTAATGCTTCAAGTCTTCGTACTACTGATGTCAATTTGGCATCACTCTCAAAATTAGGGTTGACTTTATGTATACCACCCTTGTTAGTGGCAGTTGAGGTGGTGAGTTGCTTATTATCAACACTAACAGGCTCCCATTCTAGAGTATTTTCTGCTACCTCTTCAAAGAATTGACATGCATCATCGGCCGTTTTGCTCGTGAATGTTCCATTGCAAAGGGATTCAATCATGGTCTTATTCGAGTAATCTAACCCTTCGTAAAGAATTTGAATCAAACGGATCTTTTCGAATCCGTGATGGGGACACTCAAGTAAAAGATCCTTGAATCTTTCAAAATAAGTGAAGAACGTCTCCCCTTGTAGTTGATGGAAGGTGTTGAGGGCTTGACGTATGATAGCAGTTTTCTGCTTAGAATAGAACTTCCTATAGAAGGCTTCGGCTAATCCTACCCAAGTAGAAATTGAACCCGGTTGGAGAAAAAGAAGCCAAGATTTGGCTCTTTCTTTTAGAGAAAATGGGAATAACCTAAGTTTTAGGGATTCTTCTGTCATTTGATGATACTTCATGGTCCCACAAATATCCTCAAATTCCCTAACGTGTTGATATAGGTTCTCATTTGCCAATCCCCGAAAGACTAGAAGCATCTGCATCATCCCAGATTTAATCTCAAAATTTGTTGTAAGGGCTGGCAAGGTGATACAGGAAGGTTGGGTGGACCTTGTAGGATACATGTAATCCTTTAAGGTCATTTGTTTGGTTTCATTAGTGTCACCCATAGTTGCAGTAGGGTCAGAAACAATAATGGATTCTAATTGACCCTTAATACGAACCCACTTTCGCATGAACCAGGGTACTGCCCTGATGAAGGATTTTCTAAATCCTAGATAAGATTACACACAAGACTACTCAACCAATCAATTGCAATCAAGTATTTTTTTATCTTGAATTTAATTTAAAGGTAATCAGTTTTTTTTTCCACTAATCTTAAGAGAATAGAATTCTCCCTAATTAGACAGCTCCTAACTGGGTTGGAAGGATAGTGGGTTTACCGGTTAAACCCGTCAAACAAGCAATTCGGCTCTCCTCCCAGGCCAGGCACTTACTAAAATTCAGCCACCCTTTCTTAGACAGGAAAGTTCCTCGGTCCTTCTTCCAGGCCAGGCACCGCCGCAATGGCTAAGTCACCCTTTCTAGATAAGAAAGCCCTCTTTCGCGAGCTTGAAAGTGTTCACCGGAGTCTTCCCAAAATAGTTCTACTTAAATGAGCTTGAAATCCTAGTGGCTGAGTTCTAATTGATTTTAAATTAGTTCAAGCTTGGGGAAAAAAACTTATATGCGGTTGTGATTTTTGAGCCAAGGAACGGGTGATAAAATCCCGACCTTATGTGAGGGGGGACAGCTCTTAAGATCTTTTTATGCAAGTATGCACTAATGAAGCACAAAATTCAATCAATAAGTACCTCCAAAATCCCACTGATAAGAGATTCGTGGGTAGAGTTAGAAAATACTAACCTTTCCGGCGACTCTGAAGCAAGCAAGTTTTTATTTATTTTTATTTTAGCAAAGCAATATGTCATAAGCAAGCAAGCTTCTTCTTGTTGTGCAAGTCTTCTTTTGTTCATGCAATATCCCTGTAAAAGAAAATTTGAAATTAAATCTTAGGGATGAAAAGAAAAATAATAAAAAGAATTCTGAATTTTTTTTAATTTTTGATAATTTTTTTTAATAAATTTTTTTAAATTTTTTCAAATTTTTTTTTAATATTAAACTAGAAAAAGATTAGATGTTGATTTTTCAAAACCAAAAATTTTCAAAAGTCCCCGGCAACGGCGTTAAAAACTGTTCGCGATTCGAAATTCATGAAAAACTCCATCGTTGTTGAATCATGTACAAGTTATAAAACCTAAACTTACTAAAATCTTTTTGACAAAGTGTGTAGTGGCAAGTATAGGATCGAATCCACAGAGACTTGTTCTTGAAATTTTAGTTATTAAAAATCTCACTTTTATCTTATTCTTGTTGAGAAATCCCTTGGATGAAGGTTGGAATTTTGTTTTTTAAAAATAAATAAATAAATAAAGATCTTGAAGAAGTAAGCAAAAGAAAAATAAAATATGAAGAAAGCAAAAGAAGAAAGAAATACTAACCTTTTTGCGAAGATTTGAATACCCAAAATAAGAAAAAAAAAGAAATTAAAAGATTGGTACGAAGGGAAGAGGAAGATGAACCAGAGAACTTATTTCTTATCGTCACCTTGTTGTCTCTCTCCTCCAAGCGATGCTGAAACAAAAGAAGGTAATAAAAGAAAAGAGATGACTTCATGGAATCAAATATGAAAGAAAAGAATAGCAAAAAAAATAAAGAGAAAATTAAAGAAAAACTTAGACTGAACGCTGCAAGATCGTGAAGAAGAATTCTGAATTTTATTCCATAAGCATCAAATACAAAGCTCTTGACCTCTCCAATCTCGCATTACAACGCTCAAAACTTTCTTTTTCTAGCTTTTCAGCCCTCTGGTGTCCCCTCATCTCTCAATGAATATAGTTATTTATAGGAAAAATAATGATAAGGGAGATTGTAGGGAGATAGGAAGAGTTAGCTATTTTTGAATTTCAATCTTCCCCTTATCTCCAAACTGGATTTATCCAGAATTCTGTTCTGCAGCTTGATAGAGTGTTGATTGCTGAATATTGCTTAACTGGTGATAGAATTTGAAACAGTGATCAACATAAGAGTTGTAGCCCTTTAAATTTTTTTTCTGGATCATCTTGAATCATCAGATTTGAGATTCGGTAGTGAAGGTTATGATTCAAATACTAAAATGTAACCAGTCAGAACCTGAGTCAAACTTGCTTCATCCCATCCGTTGATCTTCTCTGTATTTGATATTATCATTGGTTGATCTTTAGCTAATCAAAATGGATTTATAGAAATCTGAATTTTACCGGTTTTCATTCGTTGGCCCGAAGGCCATCGCTCTAGTTTTGATGATGATCAACTCATGTAGTTATAGTACTAATGATCTTGTGTTTAATTAGTGACAGATTTATGATCAAGATCTTAGTAGGTGCATAGCTTCAACAAAGGATTTAATGTCAAGTTTGGAACTAGCACGGTGTTTGGACCAAGTCAAGAAGGCTTCAAATGAAGACTTCAAGAAGATGAAGACTTGTGTCTAGGTTTGTTTTTATAAGATTTGTTTTTAGATAAAATGTAAAAGATAGAATAGTTGGTAGATTGCTCAAGTATATATACACACACACTCTTGATAGTTTTGTTTTTACAAAAGATTTTCTTTTAGAAAAATACATGTTTGGATTTTGATTTTCAAGTTTACATATCTTTTATCCAAAATCATGTTTAGTGCATAATGTCAAAAACATAGATATTTCACCATGTTTGTGTAGTGGATCGTATCCATACACTCTATGCTTTCAAAGTTGTTTAAATATCTTGTTTTTGTATTTGGAGAAGTTTTGGAAAAGATAAGTTTTAGAAAAATTAAGTTTTGGAAAAATACTGTTTTCATTTGAGCCAATTTTTTCATATTACAAAAATAGTCCAAATCTTTTGTAACAGGCCTTGATTTTGTGCAAGCATGTTTGTTTATCAAAGTATATTGGTAAAACTATTTTTGTAGATTTTTCTGTATTTTATGGGATTTTATTTGAAACAAAAAAACCTAGTTTTAAATCCCTTAAGTTCCCTGACCAGGCTTCAGCCGGTCGACCGCAGCTTGAAGTCGGCCGACCGTCACGATCGACCGACGTGCACAGCGTGCACGCCTTTGTGCACTGGAGGGCCGGTCGACCGCCAGAGAGCTTCTGCTCTCTGGAAAACCCCGGTCGACCGGATCGGTCGACCGACAGAGAGTCTGCTCTCTGTTCAGAGGTTCGGTCGACCGGGACGGTCGACCGCAGCCCCAACGGTCAGATTTCTGACCGTTGGCGGTCGACCGACCCGGTCGACCGGCAGTTCTGACAGGCCCCAACGGCTAGTTTTCCAGACTCTATAAAATGGGGCATTTGGGGGCTGTTTTGATTAAGATTTTTGGAGACTTTTAGAGCCAGTTTTTCCTACTCTTTTAAGAGGTTTTTCTCCACAAAATTGAGAGCAAATATTTCCTATCAAAAGGGGAGTTTTATCAAGAGTGTTTAAAAGAGATTTTCTTGAGTTTTCCTCCACCATCTCTTTCCTTGTTTTCTCACACAAACACTTGAGCAACCCATTGATTATTCATCTTATAGGAGTGTTGTAGTGAGATAGTTTTTAGGTGATCAAAGTGTTGTGATCACCAAAGACTTGTTCTTTGTTTCTTGAGGAGGCGGACGAGTGCGTTCGCGGTTGTTTAGAGTTCGTGTGTGAACTCTTGGTTTGAGGTGCGGCCTCGGCAAGCTTGTGGGGCTTGCGGTGTGTACGGGACTAGAGAGTCCGAGGGCTTGTAGGTGTTGCGACACCGAGGAGTGATCCATTGGGATCGAGCATAGTGGAAATCCTTCGTGTGTCGAAGGCGGGAATGTAGAGCAAGTGTGCTCGAACCTCGAAACAAATCCCTTGTGTTTGCGATTGCTCACTCTCTCTTTCTCTTTGTCTTTTGTTTATATCTTGCATACTTTTATTGTGCTCATCTTTATATGCTAGATATTCATTGTGTGCTTAATTGATATATGCTTGGATTGTTTGCTAACACTTGTATTTAACCAAGAGAGCCAACGCGGTACCTCAACCCTTATCAAGGGGAATCTAGAGGAGTTTGTCCAGAGCCCTTCACGGGGAATTCGGCAACACTCTTGTGTTATACGTGGTGTTTAGTTTAAGAGTTTAGTTTAGGTCATAATAGTTTTAATTCCGCATTATTTGGCATTTAGTGACCATTAGATTAGCTATCACCTATTCACCCCCCCTCTAGGTGATCTTCACCATTTTGTGTTATCTTTCTGATTTGCTCTGATCTTCAGCTGAATATTTCCCCTAGTTCTTGATTTGTTCTAATTAGATCTGGGATCATCCTCAGCTAACCAAATAGATCCAATTAAATCTGATTTTAACTGGTATTTATTTGGTTTAATCCTCTTTCTCTTCATTATTATTTTCTATAAAATAGATATTTAAGACAAGAAAATTAGCAGATTTATTACACGATAAATGTAGGAGTGTAATGAAAAGAATGCAAAATATGTGTACAATCATGGATCATCTCGGATAAGCAACTGCCAATCTCTTCTTGGAACACGCATTAGCTGCTCCAGTATGTTCCTCCTGCTTAAGATTAAAGTTTCAAGTTGAAGATCAAGAGGCAAGTTTTGTTGGCCCGGAGGCCTTCCACTCTAGTTTTGATGATGATTAACTCATGTAGTTATAGTTTACTAATAATCTTGTGATGTTTAGTTTCAGATACTTAACTAAGATATTAGTAGGTGATTAGCTTCAACAAGGTGTTTTGGAGCTTTTCATGGTGATTCAAGAGCCCGAGCGTCAAAAGTCATATCTAGCACTCGTTGGAGTCAAGCTCGATGGATCACGTTTGGATCGAGTCGACTTGGAGACGGAGCTCTACAAGAAGATTTCGGTACAGTGTTTAGTTTACTGTTTAGATCCATTATTAAAGATTAGATAGTGTGGTATGCTCAAGTTCATAACACACACACTTGTTTAAAGTTTCATGTTTATTGGTTTTCGGTTTTGGTTTAACCGATCTTGGTTTTCATGAATAGATAGAATCAACAAGTTTACATGGTTTAATGTATATTAGATTTCTTTCTATATACATCTATGCTTCAACTATTTAAACAAACTTAGTTTGATAGTCAATTTCATGAGTTTGGTATTTTAACAAAAATTATTTTCGGATTTAATGTCAAAAACAGTGATATATATATATATATATTTCATGTATATTAGATTCTATTCATATACTACATGCTTAAATGTTGTTTCTATATCATATTTTGTATTTGGATGTGTTTTGGAAAATTTTCATTTCAAAATCCAAGTTTTGGAAAATACGAGTTTTGGTTTTCGACAAAATTTTTAAGTTACAAAAATAGTTCAACTTGTTTGTAACATGTCTTGATTTCACTCAAACATGTTTGATTTTTAAAGTATTATACTGAAACTATTTTTGTGGATTTTTAGAAATTTTGTGGGATTTATTTGGAAATAAAAAGCTAAGTTTTCAAAACCTATAAATCCCTGTTCTGGCTTCTGCCGGTCGACCGGACCGGTCGACCGAGGTAGGAGTCGGTCGACCGAGTCGGTCGACCGACGTGCACAGAATGTGCACGCCTGTTTGGCTGGAGGGCCGATCGACTGACCCGGTCGACCGCCAGAGAGCTTGTGCTCTCTGGAAAGCCCCGGTCGACCGGGTCGGTCGACCGGCAGAGAGCTCTGCTCTCTGTTCCAGGCCACGGTCGACCGGGCCGGTCGACCGCTGCCCCAACGGTCAGAAATTTGACCGTTGGCGGTCGACCTCCAGTCGCCAGCAGCCCCAACGGCTAGTTTCTTTTCTAGCCTATATATTTGGTTTTTGTGGGCTGTTTTGGTTAAGATTTTCAAGAGCAAAATTTCTCCTATTCTCTAGTGTTTTAAAAGCAAGTTTTCAAAAGAGTTTATTGGTTTTTAAAGATCATTCTTTATTTGTTTTCAAGAGTTGGAAAAATCAAAGAAAAATATAGATTTAGGATATTTGCTTTGTTCTTCATTTCTATCAAATACTAAGTTGTTTCCCCAAGTATTTTTTCTTGTGATTTATTTTCCAACATCTTGATTTCTCACACTTGAGCCATATCATTCTATCCTATCTATTAGGATCTTTTGTTTTGTGGGAAAAGAAGTTGTTTGTTATTGAGATAGACCACCAAGTTGTAACCCACCTTATTTGTGATATCCCTCGTGTGTAGAGGTTGATTTTGGAGTGGTGGTTGGCTCCCTTTAGTGAGAGGTGAAGTTTGTGTTGGAATCCCTCAAGTGTGAGGTGATTGATTTGTATTGGCTAAGTGCCTACCCCTCTCGTGTGAGGTGGTATTTGTGTTGGTTGTGCATTGCCTCTAGTGAGAGGTTGTATTCGGTTGAGAGAGGAGTTGTGTACTCCCGGTTGTATTGCCCCAAATCCTCAGTGAAGGTTCCCTGTGTGGGAGTCCTGTGTGGACAAGTTAGTGGAAATCCTTCTGTGTGAAGGCGGGGACGTAGAGCTGTGTGCTCGAACCTCGAAACATATCTGTGTGTTTGCGTTTGATCCATTGACTCTAACTCTCTCTCTCTCTCTTTTACATTGTGCCTTGCATCATTTTATATTGCTCATTCATATATTAAATGCTTGGTTTGTTGGTGTGTGCCTCACTTGTGTTTAACCACGAGAGCTTCATATAGCACCTCAACTCTTATTCAGAGGAATCAAGAGGAGTTAGTCCAGAGCCCTTCACCGGGAATTCGGCTACACTCGTTGGTTACATTAAGTGTGTTGCCAATTTAGTTTTTAATTTTCGCATTTTGTTCATTAGATTAGCCGTTCACCTATTCACCCCCCCCTCTAGGTGTATTTTCAAGTTTTTGGTCTCCTTCATCAAGACAAAAGACTGGCAGGCACAGTTCACTGCAATCCAAACTGGAAACAGGTTAGCATTAAATAAAAGAGAAACTGCAAAGATGAAATGCTAAGTCAAATTCTATGGGCGAAGCAATTCATATCTGGTCCAGTGGTACTTCAGTTAAGCAGAGGATAACCTCGCTTGCACAGTGATGATGGACTAGCTTAGCATAAGCCAAGTCTTAGCTCTGCCTAAGGCAGTTAGGCTGAAGAAGCCTCAAAAAGAACCAAGTCCTAGTCTCGCCTATATGGTTAAGCCAGACTGGTCCAGAGGGACTCAGTCTTAGTCCCACCTATATGGCAAGACTGGCTCAACCTCGAAGAGACTAAGTCCCAATTCTTGCTTATAGGGCGGATTTAACAAGACAGGAACTCTACATGAAAAAGTCTTTTCCTGATCAAGCAAAAATAATAGCTTCGCCGAGAAGCTGAAAAATAGGGTTGAAACCCTTCTCTGCAAGTCAGCCAAATGCAAAGATTCAGGGAATTTATCCCTAAGATAGCTGATAAAGCTAAGGGAGATGAACCCCCTGAAAGTCATCGGATGACCGAGACTTACCAGCTCCTGGCCGATTAGTGACAAGAGGAGGCGCCCCCACTATTTCAGAGATCTGAGTCTCCTTTCCTGGGCAACGAGGGGATGTCATGGACACACTTTTAGAAAGAGAAAAGTATGTTTCTCTGAAGAGGACTTCAAGTGTCCTTTTATAGGCCTCATGGTCTGACCACGCCGCTGCCGCTTCAAGCCTAGAAGTGCGGGCGAAGTTAAAACATTTAAATGCTTAGCCTCAAGGAAAGGAACAATCTCCCTCGTTAAAAGCAAGAGAGTTTATTCTAACCTCAGAAAAGGGAGCAATCCCTCTCGTAACTAGCCGAAAAGCAGTTAACCTCGGGAAAGGAACGTCATTACAAACACCGAGTTAACGCGAAGCTATCCAGACGTGAAGCTATTCAGAATCGCGAATCTACGCAATTCATCGGCGAACTTATTCCGATCCGAAAGCAGGATTGAAAGCGGAGCTGAACTTAACCACTATGGCAACGTTCGCATTTTGTATATCATCAACCAAAGCAGTTCAAAGTATTCCGGAGTCTGAACCATTCCATTGCAGACTTACGAAAACTTTGAAGGGGGTCTTGTTGACACTCTAAAAAAGACAAGATTCCTAACTTGCATGAACAATTTCTAACTTGTTAACATCTACAAAAGACAAGTGGCAGACAAGCTGACGACCAGTTCGTTACCCATATCAACGCGATAAATCAACGACTTGGACTCTACTGATCCAGTGAAGCAGACAGTAAACCAAGAAAAGCCCGTGAGAAGGCCCAGGCAGGTCCAGAAACACTAAGTTAGCTCAACACCCACGAGATAAGTCTCGCACGAGCCCACGAGATAAGTCTCGCATAAGAAGTCAAAGCTGCTTAGCATCGCAGGAAGCTCCTTCACAGCCTCGCTGCGAGCTAACTTACAACTTCGCACAGAAATGCTCAGTCAACTCCGCAGAGAGTTAGCTTCGCTCGAAGCCCCATGCAGCTTCGCAAAAGGGTAATTGGTAGCTTCGCCACAAAGTTTATCCAGCTTCGCTGAAGAGCTTTCTTCTAACTTCGCCAGATGCTTCTCCCAGCCCCGCTGTGTGCTCAACGCAGCAGCTCCGCTGCGGATCTTTTATGGTCATCTTCGACCAATCAAATCTCTATATGAGATCAAATCTAATTAAGATCGAATCTAATTGAGATCAAATTTGACAGTTGCTTGCCATAATCTCTTGAGTCTCCCAATCACGTAAAGAAGATTGGGGGAGATCTCTTAATCAGTTAAAGGGGGATATCTTTCATAAAAGGATATCTCCTAATTAATTGAAGAGATAAAGGGAATATTCCTCATTTAGCGTCCTGCGCTACTTCGTAAAAGCGGTTTCTAGCCTCGCGGCAAGGCTACTTTCTAGATACAAAACAGATTGACTCAATCTGTTTCTAGATTTTCAGGGCCATTATACCCATGTTCTCCCTATTAATAGCCCACCATAGGCAAAGGGAAGAAGAGGACGGACAGACCGAGACCCCCAAAGAGAGGACCACCGGCGGACAAGAAAGCGGAAGCCAACAAGAGATCTACTCTCTTGCTTCCAAGAATTTAGAGAATCACTTCTCTAATCCTACAAGGATAAATTCAGGGTGCTAATACCCTAAAATTTTCCTCCCTCTCAAGGAATTTTTGGAACCAGGGGAGAAGGAATTCCCAAGTGGAGGCAGTTTGAGAAGTAACAAGAGGGTTCTACCAACCTTCTGTTCTCCGATTCCCCGAACAAGGCGAGAAAAAGGGAATCCCATCAGGCAGCAGTCTGATTATCCGATCGATCGCATCGTCAAAGGGATAAAGTGATCGCGCCTACCGACACACTTCCCCAGAAATCTCAGAGGAGATCTACCTGTAATCTTCTTCCTACAAAGAATTACTTGTAATTTCGCTCCTTGACACTTTTTTTAAGTTTTTCCCTTTGCAAAAATCAATGAAAAACACCTACCGCTAGGTAGTCAATAACAATAACAATAACAATGTGTCAATAATAATGACAATATGAACAATACGGGATGTCAGTCATCTCCCAGAACCCTGCAGTGGAACCGTATCTTGGCTGCGCAACCTGTATCCTAGGTCCACCCAAAATACAAACGTTGTCTCCTCCATCAATTTCTCCAATCCCGATGTAAGTTGTCAATTTACATTATCATTTATAATAGTTAATATCCATGTTATTTCGATTACTAGGACGATACGGTGACAATAACAATATCAATGTAATAATAACAATATGAACAATATCACCGTGTAAACGGTAGAACAATAGAACAATGTATATGTTACGGTCTGACAATATTTTCTCAGTAATTTTCAATAACATGAATTCAATAGTTATCAGGTAGATGTTATGTATAATCAGTCAAGTTTTTAAGGGGTGTCATGATGTCCAAGATCAAGAATAATATACAAGATTTATTTAAGGGAGATAAATATATCCAAGAGACAGTATATATACATATGTGGACGTGAACAATAATTAACGGGTGTAAATCATCATGAACAATTATTTAGGTATAAAAATAGAATCTATTAAAGAACAGAGTAATAACACGCTCGCATGAAATCATAACAATACTATATGCATTAAAGAAAGCAAATAAGATGATCACTCGTGATCAATTTAATAATAGACGAAAGCTCAAAACAACCACTCACAATATCATTTGCAAGTTTTAGTAGCATAATTACAAAATAAAATCATTTATCAAAAATTCTTGTTTAACTGAAGGACGAAAAGAACACTCACTTGGACTTATCACGAGTCTGATAACCAATTGAAGAAATCTACATTAAATACATACGAATTTACATAAGATATCAAATTTACATTTATTGAATTTTACATGATATATCCTATTTATTCAGTATTTTAAATTAAATATGGATAGTCCAGATCTTAAAACAAGTTGTAGGATGATACACTGAGTTTATAATATTATTTATATTTTATTTACTGATTTTTTGTGGGGTTTAAATGATTAAAAATATGCAATTTCCTTAACGGGTCTGAATGTTAAAGTAGCGGGTTTCTACTTATAAAATAGAGTTTCAGTCCAATATGATTTGCAATTGACCCTAAAATTTTTCAGTAAATGTTAGGGGTTATCTAGATATTTATCCCTATTTTTATTTATTTTTTTAATTTTTTATCTAGCCAAAACAATTATTTTTCAATAAGTTAACGGGTCTGTTTTTATATTTGGGTCGGGTTAAAATGGATTAGAACCCAAAATCTGTGGGCTGAACTGCAATTGGGCTTCTGAATATGGACTCTGAATTTAATCTATATATGTATATATTTGTTTTCTATTTTCTGGTTTATGGCCTGGCCCAATGAGTCAGGCCCAATTCCTTTTTCTTTCTTTTCCTTTTTTTTTCTTTTCTTTTGGGCTGGGCCAATGACGGCCCAGTTCCCTTTCTTTTTTTTTCCTTTCTTTTTTTTTTACTGAGCCTGAGCCATTTGCGGCCCAGTTCTTTTTTCTTCTTTTTTTTTTTGGGCCTGGGCCAGTTAAGGCCCAGCTCTTTTTTCTTTTTTTTTTTTTTTTCTTTTCTTTCTTTTTTTTTTCTTTTGGGCTTGGCCCAGTGGCAGCCCAGGCCACTGGGCCTGACCGAATTTGGGTGGGAGAGGCTGCTGCTCTCGGCTTCGGCCGAGAGCAGCCCTTTCTCTCTGTTTTTTTTTTCTTTCTTTCTTTTTGGTTTTTATAATTTAGTTAGAATAATAATATATTACATATATATATATTATTTAAAAAGTGAGTTTTGTCTCTTTTTTTTTGAAGAAAAGGTTCATGGAAAAGAACTCTAAGCATGGTAATTTTAATTTAATTAAATTTTTTAATTCATATAATTTGATTTAGATCTTAGGGTAGATTTAGATCTTATAACAAGAATAAAATTTTAATCATGCTATTTCAATTAAATATTTTAATTCATAAAAAATTAAATATTTACTTACTTGGATTTAGCATGCTTCTCAATCTCCACGCCTCCTTCTCAACCTCCACGCCTCGGACCCTTTTCCCTTCACGATCAACTCCAACTCCAAGGAGGGTGAAGAGGATGAGAAATGATATCGATTTAGATTTCTTTGTAACCATTGCTCTTTTCTTTCTTTGTATTTTTTTTTTTTTTTTTTTTGACGGAGGCAGAAGAAGAAAGTTACAGGATAGGATATTTTAGGATTTTTAGCAATCAGATTGTTAAGATAAGATCCCTCAAGATCTCTTGAGATCTTTCAGTTAGAATTTGAAATTTAGATTTGGCTTTAGGTTTGTTTAAATAATTTAGATCCCCTATCTAATCACACGCCAATGTGGCATCATGTTTTAGGTATTAGGATTTGATACAAGGGAACATGAGTTCAAATTTTGGAATTAACAATTTAAACACATAATTATATTTTATTATTTTTACAATATATATTTTTTGTTTAAATTTTATTTTATTTATTTTATCATTTTATTTTGGGTATGAGTTAAATGGGTTATGGTTTATTAGATAATTGGATTATGGGTTGGAAAAGAATATCAATTAAGAATAATACCAACAATAACATAATAATAATGCTAATAATGCTAATCATAATGTATAAAATATAATACATACATATACTAGTATAAATACAAATCAAAAATATATACACTTAATATGTATGCACATATATTTATACACCTGTATAAAATAAATTAATCAATAATAATAAGTAAATCTAAATAAAATTAATAAAAGTAAAATTATAGTATTATTAATTAGGGGATATTACATTCTACCCACCTTATAAAAATTTCGTCCTCGAAATTTCAATAACGTAGGGAATGATAAAAGAGTCAAAATACAGGGAGAAAACAAATAAGCTTCCATGTCGCCTCGCTGAGATACCACGATTCCGCTGCGCGCTCTGATCTCTACTATCAGTTTCAACATGGAGTGATCAAACTCAAGGGATAAAAATCAGAGAAAATAGAATCGGAAGGAACAATAAGAATCAAGATAGGACCAATATCACTTTAGAAGAAGAGTTGAATTCATGGATATCAAAAGATCAAGGGATAGATACCCAAAGAGAGGACAGCCAATTCTCAAGTGGACTCAATATCATCGTGTGAATCCTATATGTATATTGCAGTGCAATTATAGCTCGTTCAAGTTATCGGTAAGAATCAAGTCTGTTTTATGTCGAACTTGGCTCTTATACCAAGAAAACTCTGTCACGCCCCGCTTCCCAAAATACGCGGAAACGGAGTCGCGACGAGAATCGGCGACGTATATACGCGAGGAAAATACCCCACGCATACACGCTAAGTCTAAAGTGACCTGAACAAGCTATAAATCTAAATCATAATTAATCAATAATCACTGCAATATCCCATATAAACATCCGCGCATGATATCATATAAAAGAACTAGAATAAAGGCTGAATCTAATATGCATGAATCATCAAAAGTACAGAAATAGGAATAAAAAGAGGAAAGAATACCAGGATCAAAAGAGAGAAACTCCAGCTCCTCGCGAAGCGTATGATCACACGATCACCCGAACAATATAAGAAGATGTCCAATACCCTGGACATGCGAATTCAGGGTCGTCAGAAGATACCTAATGAGTGTGTGTGTAAAGAGGAATGCTCGTGTATAATAACAATATAAGCAATAACAATATGATAAACTAAAAATAAAAGATAACATGATAACCAATATAAAGAACAAAGTCATGAACGATATATAACTTGTATCATGATAAAAAGGAAACCACTCATGCCAATATGTGTAACCTAGCATATGTCACTAGTCTGATATATAAATATGGTCATGTGTACAATCATATGTCGATCAGAGCTTATCTATATATATAATCAGGTGATTACGATCAGTCACAATACATAAGTACAGTTTATTATTATTTATTATGTCAGCGAATACCAACTGTCACATGCAGTAGACGCATCCCATACCACGCCTGCCACACGTGTCAATCAACGTCTTAAGTAATTGAAATTAATAGAAGAGACATTGTCCATGCTTTAGATGGGTTACGTACATACCCGAAACCACGGCCCAATCACTGTAAAACACCTAGAGGGGGGGTGAATAGGTGTAAGTGCTAATCTAATAAACTAAATGCAAACTAAGTGCGCTAAATGCGGAAGCTAATGCAAATCTTGCAACACACTTAATACAATCCAACAAGTGTAGCCGAATTCCCCTTGCGAGGCTCTGGACTAACTCCTCTTGATTCCCCTAGATATGGGTTGAGGCGCTATGTGAAGCTCTTGTTGGATGAGTATAGGTGATGCACAAACACACAAGCAATTCAAGCAATGTGCACACACAATCAAGCCAAGCAATCAAGGATATAGCAATATGAATTAATGCAAGGCAATAAGAAATATGCTCAACACAAGCAAGTATGATATGAGATGAAGTATGATGCTTTGCACAAAGTAAATGAGAGAGAGTTAGAGAGACAATGGGAGCAATCGCAAACACCAAGATTTGTTTCGAGGTTCGAGCACCTTGCTCTACATCCCCGCCTACACCACCGTGTAGGATTTCCACTATCTCAACTCCCACCGAGGGAACCTCTACCGAAGAGGATTTCTTACAACTCTAGGAGTACCAAACTCCTCTCTCAACAACAACCTCCTCACAACCGAGGGGTTAGGCCCGTAGCCAATACAACAACCAATCCACACACACCTCTACCGAAGAGGCTCACAACCAAACACTATCACCTCTACCTAAGAGGGATCCACAACACAATCACCCGATCACCTCTACCGAAGAGGGATTCACAAATATAAGGGTGTTTACAACTATGAGGTTTACAACAAACAACCTCAAACACTTCTCTTTCTTTTTCTCTTATCTTTTTCCACAAAAACAAGATTCTAATAGTTTAGGATAGAAGATAGCTCAAGTGTGGAAACAAGTGTTTTTGGAAACAAGCAACAAAGAAAAATCTTTGGGAAAATACTTGCAATATGATAGAATTGAAGATCTAAGCAAAAATCCCAAAAACCTATTTTTCTTTGATTTTCCAAAAACCCAAAACAAATAAAGATGAGAAGTTTTTGCACTTAAAACTCTTTTGAAAACTCTTTTAAACACCTCAGAAAACTGGAAATTTTTCTCTTAGAAAACTTTTTCAAAATCCCCAAAGAGATGGGGTTTATATAGCCCCTATACAAAACTAGCCGTTAGGCTGAGCTGGCAGTCTGACAGACTGCCGGTCGACCGGTCCGGTCGACCGCCAACGGTCAAAAATGTGACCGTTGGGCAATAGCGGTCGACCGGCCCGGTCGACCGAAACATCCTGAGAGTAGAATTCTCATCTCGGTCGACCGGCCCGGTCGACCGTCCCAGAGACTCCAAAACGTGCACAGACTTGTGCACGTCGGTCGACCGTCCCGGTCGACCGGCCTATGGTGCGGTCGACCGGTCCGGTCGACCGACTTGGCCTGTCAGCCAGTCCTCAGTTCTGCACAGATACGGGATTTGAAAATAGGTCTTTTCACTCAATAAAAATCCCATAAATTCACAGTAAATCTAAAAAATAGTTTTAATCACAATAAAAACTGTTTTTCTAAAAATATGTTTTTCTAAAACTTGTTTTATCATTTTACTTTGATAACCAAACTTGTGATAAAAATTTCAAGACATATATCAATCTTATCAATTCATTTTTGTGTCTTGCCAATTTTATCAAAAACAAAACTTGTATTTTATCAAACTAGAATTTTCCAAAACATGAATAGGATAGTCAAAATAAGTTTGTCTAGCAAGTTTAAAGCATGTATGTATATCTAGAACATATCAAATATACATAGGTATAAGGTAAACTTGTTTTGATCTATTATTCATGAAAACCAAAAACCAAATCATGAAACGTGTGTGTTTTGTGCACTTGAGCATATCAACTAAACTAAGCTTTACAAATATGGATCTAAGACACAAACTCTAAACTAGATACCTAAGTCTTCTTGATGATCTTCATCTTCAAGTTGACTTGCTCCAAAACTCCATCCATGGGCTAGGCAATGTGTGATCTTGAAACTTTGGCCCTGGAATCATCATGAATAGCTTCTAATCATCTTGTTGAAGCTAATCACCAACATAATATCCTGTTAATGATCTGAAACTTAGAAACACAAGAATATTAGTAAACATAACTACATGAGTGTTGATCATCATCAAAACTAGAGTGGAAGGCCATTGGGCCAACAATCACCTGGCGCTGAACCAGGTCCTACCGCTAGGTAGTCAATAACAATAACAATGTGTCAATAACAATGACAATATGAACAATACGGGATGTCAGTCATCCCCCGGAACCCTACAGTGGAACCGTATCTCGGCTGCGCAACCTGTATCTTAGGTCCACCTAAAATACAGACGTTGTCTCCTCCATCAATTTCCCCAATCCCGATGTAAGTTGTCAATTTACATTATCATTTATAACAATTAATATCCATGTTGTTTTGATTACTGGGACGATACGGTGACAATAACAATATCAATGTAACAATAACAATGTGAACAATATTACCGTGTAAACGGTAGAACAATAGAACAATGTATATGTTACGCTCTGACAATATTTTCCCAGTAATTTTCAATAACATGAATTCAATAGTTATCAAGTAGTTATTATGTATAATCAGTCAAGTTTTAAGGGGTGTCATGATGTCCAGGATCAAGAATAATATACAAGATTTATTTAAGGGAGATAAATACATCCATCCACAAGACAGTATATATACATATGTGGACGTGAACAATAATTAACGGGTGTAAATCATCATGAACAATTATTTAGGTATAAAAATAGAATCTATTAAAGAACAGAGTAATAACACGCTCGCATGAAATCATAACAATACCATATGCATTAAAGAAAGCAAATAAGATGATCACTCATGACCAATTTAATAATAGAGGAAAGCTCAAAACAACCACTCACAATATCATTTGTAAGTTTTAGTAGCATAATTACAAAATAAAATCATTTATCAAAAATTCTTGTTTAACTGAAGGAGGAAAAGAACACTGACGTGGATTTATCACGAGTCCAATAACCAATTGAAGAAATCTACATTAAATACATACGAATTTACATAAGATATCGAATTTACATTTATTGAATTTTACATGATATATCCTATTTATTCAGTATTTTAAATTAAATATGGATGGTTCAGATCTTAAAACAAGTTGTAGGATGATACACTGAGTTTATAATATTATTTATATTTTATTTACTGAGTTTTTGTGGGGTTTAAATGATTAAAAATATGCAATTTCCTTAACGGGTCTGAATGTTGAAGTAGCGGGTTTATGCTTAGAAAAAAGAGTTTCAGTCCAATATGATTTGCAATTAATCCCAAAATTTTTTAGTAAATGTTAGGGGTTATCTAGATATTTATCCCTATTTTTATTTATTTTTATCAATTTTTTATCTAGCCAAAACAATTATTTTTCAATAAGTTAACGGGTCTGTTTTTGTATTTGGGTCGTGTTAAATGGATTAGAACCCAAAATCTGTGAGCTGGACTGCAATTGGGCTTCTGAATATGGGCTCTGAATTTAATCTATATATGTATATATTTGTTTTCTATTTTTGGTTTATGGCCTGGCCTAATGAGCCAGGCCCAATTCCTTTTTCTTTCTTTTCCTTTTTTTCCTTTTCTTTTGGGTTGGGCCAATGACGGCCCAGTTCCCTTTCTTTTTTTCCTTTCTTTTCTTTTTTACTGGGCCTGGGCCATTTGCGACCCAGTTCTTTTTTCTTCTTTTTTTTTTTTGGCCTGGGCCAGTTGCGGCCCAGCTCTTTTTTCTTTCTTTCTTTTTTCTTTTCTTTCTTTTTTTTTCTTTTGGGCCTGGCCCAGTGGCAGCCCAGGCCACTGGGCCTGGCCGAATTTGGGTGGGAGAGGCTGCTGCTCTCGGCTTCCGCCGAGGGCAGCCCTTTCTCTCTGTTTTCTTTTTCTTTCTTTCTTTTTTGTTTTTATAATTTAGTTAGATTAATGATATTATATATATATATATATATATATATATATATATATATATATATATATATATTATTTAAAAAATGAGTTTTGTCTTCTTTTTTTTTTAAGAAAAGGTTCATGGAAAAGAACTCTAAGCATGGTAATTTTAATTTAATTAAAATTTTAATTCATATAATTTGATTTAGATCTTAGGGTAGATTTAGGTCTTATAACAAGAATAAAATTTTAATCATGCTATTTCAATTAACTATTTTAATTCATAAAAATTAAACATTTACCTACATGGATTTAGCATGCTTCTCAATCTCCACGCCTCCTTCTCAACCTCCACGCCTCGGACCCGTTTTCCGTCACGATCAACTCCAACTCCAAGGAGGGTGAAGAGCATGAGAAATGATGGGTTTAGATTTCTTTCTAACCATTGCTCTTTTCTTTCTTTCTTTTTTTTTTTTGACGGAAGCACGAGAAGAAAGTTACAGGATAGGATCTTTTAGGATTTTTAGCAATCAGTTTGTTAAGATAAGATCCCTCAAGATCTCTTGAGATCTTTCAGTTAGAATTTGAAATTTAGATTTGGTTTTAGGTTTGTTTAAATAATTTAGATCTCCTACCTAACCACACGTCAATGTGGCATCATGGTTTAGGTACTAGGATTTGATACAAGGGAACATGAGTTCAGAATTTGGAATTAACAATTTAAGCACATAATTATATTTATTATTTTTACTATATATATTTTGTTTAAATTTTATTTTATTTATTTTATCATTTTATTTTGGGTATGAGTTAAATGGGTTATGGTTTATTAGATAATTGGATTATAGGTTGGAAAAGAATATCAATTAACTAACAATAACATAATAATAATAATAATGCTAATCATAATGTATAAAATATAATACATACATATACTAGTATAAATACAAATCAAAAACATATACACTTAATATGTATGCACATATATTTATACACATGTATAAAATAAATTAATCAATAATAATAAGTAAATCTAAATAAAATGAATAAAAGTAGAAATACAGTATTATTAGTTAGGGGATATTACAACTGGGGGCTCAACCCCTCCTCCCATGAACAATCACACTGCAAAACCGAGCGATGGTGGAGGAAAGTCGAAATCCACTCACGAAGCTCCCGACCAAGCTCAAGACCGACAGTGGGGGCAACTTGTTTACAAGAAGTAAGTGCTCCCGATCGACCCACCAAGTCCACTCTGAAGCTACAAATTGATGGAAAGCTTCCTCCGCTGAAGCTCCCGATCAATGAAGTTTTCAACACCATCAAAAATCAGCCATGGGTCTAACGCCTTAAATCGATCCAGCACAATCTCTCACTTCCTGAGTCGGAGTAATCCTGCTCCTACCACGACTGCAAAGGGAACCAAATCGTCCATTGTTTGGCTCCAAAGGTACCTAAAAGAACTCGTCCAACAGGGCTTCCTCAAATAATACGTTCTCACTTTCAAAGCAATTTTCAGACAGCCAAACACTCAACCTCCTCGGGAGCAGAACCTGGTCGCCCAGTACAAGGCGATCGACTGATTACCCAAATTTCAGACATACAGAGCGTACTTCCTTTCCAGCCTAATCCTATATATTACATTTTCTGAATAAAATATTATCCTATGATCCTAATTTTTGCAGTACATCCATCTGTCCATATGCCCCGTTGATGAGATTTTTCCCATTCAGAGGCGGCCGCAAGAACCCCCGATAATGGGATTTCTCCCATTCGAAGGCAGTTACAATGTCCATCCATCCACACGCCAAGCTGATGAAATTTTACCCACTAGGAGGTGGCCGCGAGAACCCCTGCTAATTGGATTTTAATTAGTCGTCAATTCTGCATTTATCACCGCATTTTTCTGTCTGGTTTATGAATAAAACACTGGTATTAACTCGTTTCAGTCTCTTATATGCAGATTGCAAAGGGTAAAGTTGAAATAAGAGCTTAATTAAACCCATTTTCGAGTAATTAATCAAGATTTCTTGAAGATTAAGACAAAGAGATTCTAGAAAAATAAATTGGATCCCGAATTAAAACTGTATATGGAGAAATACGGATTCAAAATACACAAAACAAAGTATAAAAAGAAGTATCTCGAAGCGAGATGGATATAAGGTCAAAAGATCACAAGCTCTTTCCCTGATCTTGTCGTGGAAATGTGGCGTTTACTCGTTAGAGCTCCCGATTTTCGACCTGTTGCATCGTCTCGTCTTCTAGAAGTCCATTTTGCCTATAAATACCCCCTCGGGAGGTCAGAATTCGAAGAGGAGAGCATATTTTAAGATTTTCTTCTCTTTCGTGTAGTGTAGGACTTTCTGTCTTTTCTTTCTCTTTTCTTTATATTTTCTTTATTTTAGATTTAAGATTAGATCAGAGAGTGAAGAAAGAGAGAGTTATTTGAAATAGAGTGTGAAAATCTATGAAAAATTTTCTCTTTTCTCTTCATTATTTCTTCTTTGATTTCTTCCTAGATACTTAGCTAATTTTCTCTCATGCCGATTTAATTACTAACTCATGAATCACTAACTCTTGATTGATAACTCACATGAATCTAATAACATTTACAAGGCCTTGCTCTTGTAAGAGCTATTGAAAGCTCATGATTATGGGTTCTAACTCTTAATTTTCTAACAAGCTAACTTATACTACTTACTTTATTTCATACTTACTCTCTAGTAGTTTTGATGATTTAATTGTATTGTGCACATTGTTAACTAAGTTTTAATGTGGAAAACAATCTTATGGATCATACTTTGAAAAGCTCTTGAAGACAAGTCTTGTGATGGCCAAGGATACAATGTGAGGTAACTATCACTCTAAAAAGTTAGCATGGTTAGTGGGAGCAATAGTGGTAGTAGCCATGAGTTTTTTCTTTTCTTTTTTTTTTTACTTTGTTTTAAAAACTATTTTTCAAACCATTTTATCATGTTTTTATCTTAGTTTTCATCTCCTTCTCTTTCTTTTACTTCTTGTTTTCATTTCTTTTGCTTTTCACTCTTTGAAACCTAGAAGAACTCGTTAAGATAGATGAACCTTTTCATAAACAATTATTTAACAAATTTAGAATCGTTAGCATAATTTATTATGACTCAAAACTAAATGAACAATACTTTACACCCTCAAAAATCATAAGTTACTCAATTTCTAATTAATGAAAGGGAATAATAGTAAAACAATTCAAAATTAGAGGAAAACGTAGGGCTACAGAAACTGATTGCCTCACAAATGAATAACGTATTCTTATAATTACTAGATGGAGAAAAGATGATAAATAATAAATGTATATCAATGATTAAACCTCAATGTAAACTTTTCCAATGAGGTTGAAGCCACATTCACATGGAATTCACAACCAAGTGCTTCTCGGGCGTGTTCGGTTGCGTGTTTGGTTGCAAGGAAGTGGGCGGAAGTAAGGAAATGGGGAAGTATAATTGCTCACTTTCTTATCTATCCAAACACTGGAAAAGGAAAATAAGAAAACTCCTTTTCTTTTCTCTTTTCTCTTTTACACAACCATTTCCTCACTTCTAGAGTGTTACAGTTAATTTTGTGGTCATGTAAATCTCATTTGTCATAAGTTGTAACACAAAACAGTTAATTTTTTGATATGTAAATCTCACTTGCATTCTAACTACAGTTTATTTTTGTTTTTCTTAATTAATTTTATTTAAATATTATTTTGCGGTCAATTTTTTGGTCAATTTTTCCACTTTTACTTTTAAATTACCATCCAAACACCGAAAAAGACATAAAATTTTCTAAATCACACTTCTCAACAACATCCAAACGCAGGAAAACTTACTAACCAATTCTCAAATTTCAAAGGGAACTATTACTACTTCCTCACTTCCTTACGTCCACACTCCCACCCTAACCAAACAGGCTTTGATTGGAAGAACCATGCCATTTATAAACAATGAGGTTAAATATGTCTTTTTGTATAACACGTGGAGAGACCTTTCGACATGAATTAGGAAATTAATAATTACAAATTAAGTGCTAAGCTGGGATAAGGGAATCTTACCATTTCTATTATGTTGACCCCGTTTTTTGAAGTTTCTATCACAATGACTCAGGATTATTTTCCATCTTAACGAAGAAGAATCGTCAAAATGACTTTTTAATAAAACAGCGAGTTAATTTTTTATCTCATCTAAATTCTAATGAGAGCAAATATGATACCTCTAAAGCCAAATAGGCCTAATGTCTGTAAAATATTTAAGGAAAAAAGTTCTGCCTCACAATGGGCCTAACTTATGAACATATGAAATCCCGACTCAGCCTCCTATACTAATAATACCCTAACAACCAGATGTCTTGGAAAAAAAAGGACACTAACTTCTATCTTGATTAACCCTATTATGATCTTATCATATTTTTTACCTTTGAATTCATTAGTTTGGTAAGTAGAGTTGGAAGAGTAGAAGGAAGTGTTTTTAGAGACAAGAGTTGAAAAGAGCTAGAAAGATGCTGGGTTTACTCCCACGCTAACTCAAAAGTGATGTAAGAGTTGAGCACTTGCTTCCAAAAAGCAGGGGACAAAGTGCATAATATTTTTTTAAGACTCTCATTTTTGTCCTTGAAAAATCATGCCATGATTACCTCCTAGCTTTCGTGTTAGGAAGAGTTAGCAAGAGTTAAAAGAAAGAGTTAGAAGCCTAACTCTTGCTAACTCTTGTTACCAAACAAGGCCTAAGTTAACATCAGAGGTGAGGGCTAGGATTCAAAACTCAATTTGGACCTTAGACTAGCTTCAGAAGGTTGCTCAACTTGAGTTTAGACCATGGCTCGCCTCATTAGTATAGAATTGGGCTTTCACATCGCACGTTTGACGTTGATTTCAGTAACACAATAACGTGAAATAGAGGCAGTGACATTTTTGCAATATATTGAAAAACTTACATCGCCAGTTTCTAAAGAACGTTCGTAGAAACTCAAAAAATATAGACAGTGACATTTTTGCAATATATTGGAAAACTTATGATGTCGATTATCCATAGAACGGACGTAGAAACTCAAACCAAAGAAAAATTAAAAATACTTAAGACGTCGGTTCTAAAAATGAACCGACGTCGTTTTCCCAAAAAATTCAAATAAATAATACTTAAGACGTCGGTTCTAAAAATGAACCGACGTCGTTTCCCCAAAAAATTCAAATAAATAAAACTTAAGACGTCGGTTCTAAAAATGAACCGACATCTTTTCCCAAAAAATTTGAAACACGCGCCTTAATTCTCTCTCCCGCGCCTTAATTTCTAAAAATGAAACCGACCTCTCAAATTCCTTGTGAACTCTTCGTGATTTTCTTCTCTTTTTGTAGATTTGATTTGGTTTGGGTTTTCTTTGATCAGGTCAAAGGGATCATCGAGATCCAAGAAGCGTTGCAGTTCCAATCCCCCCACAAGCTGGTCCTGGTGTCTCCTGCACCGCTACTAAGCACCACCGACCAGAGAACGTCGTCGAGAAAGGTGGTGGGTCCCTCCGGCAAGGAGGCAGGCGAGCTCAGGGAGCAGAGCAACAATAGGCGAGAAGGAGGTCGAGGTTGGAGTTGGTCGTTACGGAGGTCCAGGTCGGCGAGGGAGAGGTGGTAGCGAAGGTCGAGGTCGCGGAGGTCGAGGTCGGCATTACGGAGGCACCGAGGGCGACGGGGGTATTTCCAACAGTCGAGATTGCGGAGGCTGTGGTCAGCATCAAGGGCGGCGACAAAGAGGCTGAAGCGGGTGAGGGAGAGGCCGAGGTTGATGGTGATGGTGGTCTTGCTGACGCCACCCTTGTTGGAGGTGACGACGACGACGGTATGGGTAGGGCCCGAGAGGACAAGGCGGCATTTGTACCGGAAGGAGGAGGCGTGAGGGAAGAGGATAGCGGGTCGGGTTCAGGTTGGAATGGAGAGTGGGCCAGGTTCGGGTTAGAATGGAGGCGCGAGGGGAGCGGTGGTGATTAAGCCCATCAATGCCGGAGATGGCCGTTGTCGAGCTCTCCGGTGTTGTTTTTATGATTTTTTAAGAAAAACAAGGATTTCACATCGATTTTAAAGCGACATGTTTGCCTCCCACTTTACAACATCGCTAGAATGTCATTTTGTTTTGACGTCAGTTTTAAACCGACGTCATTTGGGTTTTCTGTAAGTTTAGTACTTGCTTATCTGTGGGCTCTAACAGTGTTTCTTTTTGGTTCTTCTTGAACTTTTTTTTTCAAATTTACCAATTTTTTGGGAAAATTGTCATTAGACCCCTGGAATGAAACTATCATGTGAAAAACTCACTACAGTTTGAAACAATGTAATTAAGTCCCTTGATCAAGTTTTTAAGTGAAAATGCCCTTATTCCCACCAAAAAAATCTCATATTGCCTACATTACCCTTGATTATATACCCTTCTGAATTGATTTGAGCGCCCCCGCGTATGCATTTAATGCTTACCACGCGCAATTTTTTTTATCCATTCTTTTGTAATTTCTGTCCACCTCAAGTAGATAATTTTTTTTACAATGATATTTTTTTTTGCAGAGATAATTTTTTCATATATGCTATATTTCTGTCAACCTCAAACTAGAAAGTTAGAAAGAAATTTATAAAATTAGATATAAATTGCCGAAGGTGGACAAAAAAAATAAAAGTTAGACAAAAATATAAAAAATAGAAAGAAATTGACAAAGGAGAACCAAAAAGATGAAAGTTAAACAGAAATATAAAAAAAAGACAAAAATTGACGAAGGTGAACAAAAAAGATAAAAGTTGGACAGAAGTATTAAAAAGTAAACATAAATTGACGAAGGTGAACAAAAAAAAATTGTACAGAAATATAAAAAAGTACATAGAAATTGTCTATTCTTTTGTAATTTCTGTCCACTTCAAGGTAGATAAATTTTTTTGTATAGATAATTTTAAGCTAGAAAATTTAAAAGAAATTTATAAAATTAGATATAAATTGACGTAGGTGGACAAAAAAGACGAAAATTGGACAGAAATTTAAAAAAAGTAAACAGAAATTGACACAGATAGATAAAAAAGACCAAAGTTGGATAGAAATATAAAAAATTAGACAGAAGTTGTCCATTCTTTTCTAATTTTTGCCAGCCTCAAGGTGGTTAATTTTTTTTGCATTGATATTTTTTTTTTTGCAGAGATACTTTTTTAGCATATATGTTGTATTTTTGTCCACCTCAAGCTTGAAAGTTGAAAAGAAATTTATAAAATTAGACATAAATTGACGATGGTGGACAAAAGAGACGAAAGTTGGACAGAAATATAAAAAGTAGAAAGACATTGACGAAGGTGGACAAAAAGGCGAAAGTTAGACATAAATATAAAAAACAGAAATTATAAAAGGTGGACAAAAAAGACGAAAGTTGGATAAAAATATAAAAAATACATAGAAATTGACGAAGGTGGACAAAAAAGCAAAAATTGGGTAGAAATATAAAAAAGTAGATAGAAGTTGAGTAACGTAGACAGAGAAAATAGAAAAATTGAGTGTGATCTCCATGTTTTATATTTAATTTTCATTTTTTCTATTTTATAATAATCTCCTCCATTATATTTTTATCTCCCTAGAGCCTCTAATTCTCTCCATGATAAACATATTCTTATTTGTCGTTCATTTGATCAAGTGAGACAAATTAATCATGACAAAGTTGGACAGAAATTTATAAAAGAAGCCAAAAGTTGACAAAGATAGATAGAAATAGAGAAAGTTTAACAAAAATTTATAAAAGTAGACAGAAATTAATGAAGAAAGGGGATAGAATATTAAATAAAGTGGACACAATTTTGAAAAAATGGACAAAATATAAGATAGTAGACAGAAGTTTAGAGAACGTAGACAGAATATTAAAGGTGTAAAGAATTTCTAAGTTAAAAAATTAATTCTGAAAAAAAATTTGTCAATGCAAAAAAAAAAAAAAAAATTACCCACCTTGAGGTGAACATAATTTAGAAAAGAGTGGACAAAACAAAAATCTTCCAAACATGCTCAAGCGACTAGTGCATGACAAGTATTAAATGCATCTCACGGGGGCCGCTCAAATCAACTCAGTGAGAGCATCTAATCAAGGACAATGTGGACAATATGAGAATTTATGGTGGAGACAAAGGTTTTTCACTTAAAACTTGGTCAAGAAACTTGACTACATTGTTTCAAACAGTATGGAGTTTTTCACATAATAGTTTCATCACAAAGGCCTAAATACAATTTTCCCTTCTTTTTTTTTTTGACAATGCTTCTTGTTCTTAAGGCGAAAGATGATCTAAGCTCTTGCCTAACCCGACGTGGACCGGGGTTGCCCGAGGCCGGCTCCATCTCTCTCTCTCTCTCTCCATTTCTCTCTCTCTCTCTCTCTCTCTCTGATTAGAATTATAGTTTTTCAATTAGCAGGTCCACTATAAATATGATATTGCATATTCCGCCCTATAAGCTTCTAAATAGTTGCAACACAACATGCAATAATCGCTAACTGAAGTGAGATAAGAGATATATTATTGGCAGGCCTCGGACGATTCATCCTCTAATAGCACTAGGATTAGGACTTGAATAATTCGAATTCTAGCTTGAACAATTTGGACTGCCACTAGGAGATTATTTCAGGAATCTGGAACAACTTTCCATGAAATTTCTCTCTCCGAGTTGGACAAGGATTCCGATTGTCGCACAAAATCCCAATCCAATACCAAACAGCAAGCCCAAGCTTCTACAAATACCAAAGTGATTCTTTGCTTCTTTTGATTTGACACTACTATCAGTTTGCAAGAACTCAAAGATGCTGCTGCCAGTACTCAGAGAGAAGGAGAAGAGGCTGTCGAGGATCCAGAAGTTCTCCGGCACAAGCAAGGCCAGGCTGCTGCTGCTGCTGCTGCTGCTGCTGCTCACCTCGGCCGCCGTTGTTTTGTTCAACGAAACCCTGCTGTTTCTTCATCCATCTAATCATCAGACGACAACGACGATGAATTCACTGCAGCAGCAGCAACAACAACAACATCCTTGTGCCAACTTCTCACTTCCTCCAACTCCACTAGTTCTTGATCCAAAGCGTACCGGTCCACGCCCGTGCAACGTCTGCTACGTGCCCGTAGACCTCGCCGTGGCTTACATGCCAGAAGCGCCATCAAAATCGCCTCTCCCCAAGAACTTGCATTATGTTTCTTCGGAAGACTACTCCGTGAAATTCGGAGGACACCCGTCTCTGCAGCAGAGGGAGGAGTCCTTCGACGTGAAGGAGTCGATGACCGTGCACTGCGGATTTGCTACAGGAGGAAAGAGACCCGGTCAAGGGACCGGGTTCGACATAGACGACGCCGATCTTCTCGAAATGGAGTGGTGTCGTGTGGTGCTCGCCTCGGCTATATTCGGGAACTATGATGTCGTGCAACAACCGATAAACATTGGTGAAGCTTCGAAGAGAGACGCTTGCTTCTACATGTTCGTGGACGAAGAAACTGAAGCCTCTATGAGGAAGAATTCTAGTAGCTTGTGGAGAGTGGTTGTAGTTCGGAATCTGCCTTACACAGATGCGAGGCGAAACGGGAAGATTCCGAAACTATTACTCCACAGACTCTTCCCCAACGCTCGGTTTTCCCTCTGGATCGATGGGAAGCTGCAGCTCGTGGTCGACCCGTATCAAATCCTGGAGAGGTTCTTGTGGCGGAGCAACGCCACTCTGGCAATCTCCAGGCATTACAGGCGGCTCGATGTGTTTGAAGAAGCAGATGCCAATAAAGTCGCGGGGAAATATGACAACGCCTCTATAGACAATCAGATCGAGTTTTATAAAAGAGAAGGATTGACTCGTTTCTCTCCGGCCAAGTATCCGATTACGAGTGATGTGCCTGAAGGATGTGTGATCGTCAAAGAGCACACTCCCATTACTGACCTCTTCACCTGTCTCTGGTTCAATGAGGTTGATCGCTTTACTCCCAGGGACCAATTGAGTTTTAGTACTGTGAGGGACAAACTAAGTGCTAGAACGAACTGGTCGCCTAATATGTTTATGGATTGTGAAAGGCGAAATTTTGTTGTTCAGGCGTATCATAGAGGCTTGTTAGAGCAAAAACGAAATGGCCATCATCAGCAGCAGCAGCAGCAGCAGCAGCAACCCACCTCGACCTCGATTGAAGAATTGCCGAAGCTAGAACTGACAAGTAAGTCGACATCAAGATCTACTACTTCAAGGAAGCAATTGCCGGAGCGTGGAAGGATCAGGCATTCAGGTTCAAGACGGCAACGCCTTAGAGGAGCAGCTAGCTAGTGCAAGAGATCCCAACTCATTCTGTGCCAACCTTTTTGTAAGAACCAAAGGCTATAATTTTTTGTTCACAAATTATTTATAGTTATTCATTTTTTATGTGTACAACCAATTCAAAATAGATCTACTGAATGCGTGAACATACACCTTGACTTCTCAACCAGAAACGAAATGATCATCTAATGTATCATATACGTGTTGGAGACACCATAAAAGTATATGTTGTATTTGCAAAAAAAGGCATACTGTTGACTGATCCAAGGAGCACCGGAACAAATAAAATAAGAAAGAGGAAGAAGAAAATTAAGTTACCAAGTATGGAACAGTTTCAGAAACAAGTCTATGATTGAAAATTAATGTAGAACCTTTACATGGATTCACCAAGATTTTTCTCAAATTCATTGAGTTGGGAGAATATTAAGGACATAAAAGTTAGAAATAAGGTTTTTATTCAAAGAAGAAACAATCGTTATATGTGTAGCTAGCAAATGACAGGGCAAAAGAATAACAATTGGAACGACACCTTGTTTCAAGAGCTTTTCTCATGCACCATTAGTCAGCTTCTTAAGATAATGATGGTGGCCTTCTCAATGAATAAAACAAAATTTTTACATCAATATCCTTACGAGGAGAACCCTAAAACATCATGAGACATTAACAAACAATAAGAAAACCCTAAAACTCATCAATATCACACTTTGTTTCAGTTCAGAATTCTTGATCACTTTGAGACCATATGGTTCTGACTGTTGTGCACTGCCGCGATAGCAAGATGCTGATGATTTTGAGGCTTCATATGTTGACTATCCTGCACTGCCATAATCCAGGATACTGGCCGAATTTTCATTAGAAACTAAAATAAGGGAAAATCCTAAATGGGTTCCAAAAAGATACTGTCCGAATTTTATGTCTCATCTTTCAAAGGAACTCATTGAAGGTTGTGGGTTTCGAGCCTCTCTGTCACTAGAGGAGGGTGGGTTTTTATATTAAATATGAGAGTCCCCTGTTGCAAGCTTACAGCATAGAGATTTGACTTCACACTGCAAGGCTGTGAATGTGGTTCGTGGGGGCTCGTTATTATCAATGTTGAAAATAACGAAAACGTAAAGTGTAGCTTTCCACTTCCTAATAACTAATAGCGCAAAAGCGTAGTGTGAACCTTAAGTTACATAGTTTTTATATTTTATTTGAAAAATACAAACTGGTTCTAAATAAAAATAATAAATAGGAAAAACATGTTATCCGGTGCTAATATTGTTAGGAGTATGACGTGAATACGTCGTGAAGGTCGACTAATGTCGGATCTGACAATTTTCTTTTCTTGATTTGTTTTGAGTCTGAGTTGAATGCAAGTTTCTATTCTGATTGATAGAGTTTGTCTGGGAGTACGAGAGTTCTATGTTCTATAAATAATTTTATAAGGGTGGCCTTTAGTGTATTCCAAGAGAATCTAATGAATTTGTAATTCCTAAGGGTGAAATTCATCTAGGTGAAAGATTCGCGAAAAAAATCTTAGCCATAAGAGTTCGTTGTTCTTATCGACCATCAAGGGCTTATAATCTTCTCAGCGTGAGGTGTAAGTAATTATTATTGTACTCTCCCAAACTTCAATAAAGTTTCTCCCCTTCTCCTGTGGGCGTACACATAATCTATTTGACCAGTGGAACCACGTTATATTTTTTGTTAGCTTTCTATTTACTTTGAAATATCTTCTTCTTCTCTTCTTCACATTGCCTTTGTAGATCATGTGGTTAGTTTTCGCTGCACCGCCCCAGTTGACCCGGTCGTGGGGGCGCCCCTGAATCACAACAATTGTATCAGAGTAAAGTCAACTTGAAGATGTCTGTGATCAAGTTCGATATTCAGAAGTTCGATGGCGTCATCAATTTCAGCAAGTGGTAGATTAGGATGAACGTCATCCTTACCCAGAGCGGGTTAAAGAAAGCACTACTCGGGAGGGAGAAAAAACCTCAAAACATGAAGGAAGAACTTGGCAGGAGTTGGATGAGAAAGTTTTGACAACTTTTCAGCTTTGCTTGCTGGACGAAGTATTGGATGAGTTTTCTACAGAGAAAACAACATCCTCGTTGTGGGAGCGACTTTAGGACCGCTATCTGAAGAAGTCGATGGCAAATTTATTAATTCTGAAGCGACGTCTTTTCTTCTCCACATGCATGAAGGTACACCTATCAAGTCTCACATTGCAGAATTTTTCTCTATTATCAATGATTTAGATAAGATAGAGGTTAAAATAGAAGATGAGGATCAAGCACATTTATTACTGTGTTCTTTACTTTCTTCATATAAAATCTTTGGGGAAGCTATCATGTATGGAGATAAGTCAACAATTAAGGTCAATGAGGTCAAGGAGCATCTGCTCAATAAGGACAAAATTGACACCCAGTTGACGGGTGAGTCTCATCATGATGATTCCGAGCAAGTTCATTATTCAAGGGAGAAGAGTAATAATGGAAGTTTCATGAGTAACTCAAAATATAGGAATTTGACGTGCAACTACTGTCAAAAGAAGGGACACATTAGAGCTGATTGTTAGCTTCCAAAGAAGAAACAACCAGATGCTAATGTCACTGAATTGATTGGAGAAGATGAAGAACAGTGTGACGTTCTATCTGTTACAGATAGATCAGTTGGTAACAAAAATAGATGGATTATTGACTCTAAATATTTACAGCACATCAGTTCCAATAGGAAGATGTTCTCTTCATACACTTAGGTTCAAGGGAGAGAAGTCTTCATGGGAAATTCTGCTACAAGTAAGGTGATTGGCGAAGGAACAATCCAGTTTCGATTTCATGATGGATGCATCACTACTCTTCAAAGCGTTCATCATATTTTCGAATCAAGGTACAATCTCATCTTTCTTGGAGCCCTACAAGGAAAAAGGTTCAGTTCGAAAGGTGATCTTATAGAAGTCTCCAAAGAGGCCTATGTGAAGTTTCAAGCCAAACGTGTCAGCAATGTGTATATGTTACAAAATTCAAAAGTTACAATTGGTGGATTGTAGTTATCCTCAGCTTCGGAAGCGGCGGTTGTGGAACAATCAGAGACTACGATGGTACGAGCTCGAATGTTCAGTTGTACCCCGAAGAGAGATTAGGACTAGGCATGCAACAAGATAGTCCAGATCGTTACTCCTATGATGGAGCAAAGTCTCACAAATTGTGTGGATAAAGGAGATTTTTGGGTGATAAAGTTCAGGTTGGGCTTGAACTTATTCGATCTAATCAAGTTGTGAACCCCATGAGGGGGTTATAGAAAAGAGGGAGTAAGATGGAGATGAAGTCAAGTTTGTTAAATTATGCATGGATGCGAGCACATGGAATATGGTGGCTATTCTCGGACTTGGACGTATTCAAGTCAAGGGAGAGATTGTTAGAATTATGACATGAATATGTCGTAAAGGTCAACTAATGTTGGATATGGCAGTTTCCTTTTCTATATCTGTTTTGAGTCCAAGTTGGATTCAAGTATTCTTATTCTGATTGATGGAGATTTTTAGGACTAGGAGAGTTCTATGGTTTATAAATAACCCCTTAGAGGTGACCTTTTATGTATTCTAAGAGAATCTAATAAATTTGTAATTTCTAAAGGTGAAATTCATTTAGGTGAGAGATTCGTGAGAGAAGCTTAGCAGGAAGGGTTCGCTGTTCTTGGCGGCCATCAAGAGTTTGTAATCTTCTCAGCGTGAGGTGTAAGTAATTCTCATCGTACTCCCTCAAACTTTTAATAAAGTTTCTCTTCCTTCTCCCGTGAACGTGCACATGATTTGT
This sequence comes from Agave tequilana, assembly GCA_038442645.1. Taxonomy (NCBI): domain Eukaryota; kingdom Viridiplantae; phylum Streptophyta; class Magnoliopsida; order Asparagales; family Asparagaceae; genus Agave; species Agave tequilana. Next base: position 22,959 of record JAVJIF010019601.1, on the reverse strand, counting down.
TTGATCGATGAACCATGTTATATTGTTTGTTGGCTTTCTATTTACTTTGGAATATCTTCTTCTTCTCTTCTTCACGTTGCCTTAGTAGATCTTGTGATTAGTTTCCGCTGCACCGCCCCAATCGACTCGGTCGTGGGGGCGCCCCCTGAATCACAACAAATACAGGGGTCTCACCAACACCGATAAAGGCTTACTGGCCTTGATCAATGTCAAAGAGAGTTGGTTGTCAGATATCGAGGTCTCCCGGTAGAAGATTATGACTCGTTGTTAAAGATTAAGAATAGTGGATGGATTGTTGAAGTTTGATTGCAATCTCTCACCACTCAAGACCAAGACGAGGCATTATCACTCGAGAAAGATGAAAGTACAAACTTGTTGGTTTAGCTATCTTAAGAAAGTCCCTAACAACCCACTTAGGTCATCAGAAACATATCATAGCATAACTACCCTACGCTATATAAAAGCGTAAATAGCGAAAGCATTTTAAAAATAGTGGATACATTGGTTCTTAGCTACTTTAGAGCGGCGCTACATAGCATATAACAAGGGTTATACTACTAAGCTAGCTTTTTTAGACTTTGAAGCTAGCTTTTTCGACATTGGTTATGATCCACGTGTGCATGAGGACCAAGCAGAACTTACTAACAATAATTCTCTACTTTAGAGGAGTTCCTTCCTCCCTTCATGAGAGTTTCTTTTTTCCCTTTGTGGGGGTTCCCTTTCCTTTCTTTCGCGCAGGCTGAAAAAAAACGAACAAGGAACACAAACAAAGGCAAATATGTAGCATAAGAACAAATAGCAGAAGCGAACCACATAAGGAATATAGAGAAAAGAAATAGTAAAAAGAACAAAAGTAAGAAGAATTTGTATAGATCACACAGCATGAAGCGTGAACTAAGTAAAACAAGGATGAGAGGGAGAAATCACTAACCTTATACTGCATGGTAACATAAGTTTGGATTATGCCTTAGAAATATGGGGATGCCATTGGAAAACTCTAACATTTTTCAAATTGGGCGATATTGATGTTTGGCCTCTACAATCCAAGTCCATAACAAATATGGCTAAAGAAGAAGACTATTTATAGATTTCTGATATATGCAATAATATCCAGAAAAGATAATATTTTTTTCCTACATTTTTTCTTTCTTTCCTACTCTCTCCCTTAATTTCTTCTCTCTTCTCATTTTTCTTCCTTCTGCCCTGTTATGGACATTTAGTTATTGTTGTGAATGTGGAGGAGATACACTCCACAAACTATAAATTCTAGCTAAAGCTCCTTGAATGTTATGATTTTATCTAAGACTGCTCTTTTCAACATAACATTGGACAAAGAAAAAAAAAACATGATATTTAGGAAGATGAAATCATAAACCAACAAAATATATGATAAATTTGCTAGCCCTTATACTTCTTGTGAAAAAAAGGCTGTTTTGATTAACATGCATGATAGGAAGATAGTAAATAGCACATGTACAAGGAAACTATCCAAATGTCATCTTTATACAAATGTACAACGAAAAGGTTGCGAAACTATCAAACGATATCAAGAACATTCATACACTGTTTATCTCTAAGCTTTGGATTTTTGGAATATTTTTCATTTTGCTCTTTGATTTATACCAAACTAATAGAAGGAGCGCAGCGAGTTGAGACGCGATGAAGTGATGGAAGTCAAGAGTTCAAATTAGGGAATGACTACAGTAATGGCTACTCTGACATACGGGACTATACTCGCACATGAATATCTTTATAATATCTACGTAACTATTTGATGGTTTTTTTAATCTCTGAGAATATAAATCCTCCCCATTGGACCTTTAGCAATGATTATCTACCTCCTAAAATCATTATTGTCAGTTAATTTTTGAGTATTTGCAAATCATCTCAAATGGAAAATTGATAAACAATTATGATTTAAGGATTCTAAATGCATATTAATGTTGACTTATTCATTGCAAACAACTAGCTACTGGCTCATTGTTAATAACATGTACTGAAAAGTAGGTTACATTGAGGTTATTCGAAAAGTTTATTTCATAGTACTGAAATTCAGTTTTGCTAAAACTACCAAATTTAAATATTGACATTATTCATACTCAATTTCAAATTATAATGATCCATATTCAATTTCAGATAATGGTATAAAGATCACCCCCCTTCTAGTTATACAAAATCGATTAAGGAAACAAAACAAAACATATATAGCTTTGTAATAATTAAACCCTCTAAATTATGCCAGAAATTAAGCTCAAAAATCCCCTCCAGAGACAAATCTATGGCTTGTTCATAATTGTTACAGTGCAGCCTTTAGAGACCTAGTGAAGGATTCTAGCTCCTTCAATCCTTCTTCAGGAGATTTCGCCTCTCCTAGAATCCTCACCAACAATCCTCACCAGCATACTGAGTCTAAGTTTCCAGTTCAGATATATCAATCACCCTGAAACCTTATGATGCTGACTGTTGAATATTTTTTAGGCTTATCCAGTTCATAGGTATTCATCTTCAGCTGAAGATGCTCACTGTCTGCACTGCGACAATACCACAAGATTTGAAGAAACCAGTTGCAAAAACTACTACTCTCAAAAGGAAGCATTTGATATGAGAAGATGAAGAAATGCCCGCGAAAAAGAATCAAGAAACAGGTGAAAACCCCTCAAGCACCACAACAGCTTGAACAACTTAATAACAAGATGGTCAAAGATTTTGCAGACTGTATTGAGAGAATACAACCTTTGACACCGACCTGTCTGTCTTTGAAATTCCCATCAGGATCACGGCTGCCATCAGTCTCAGAGCTCAACGCAATGGTATGGCCTGGATCCATCTATCCTGAACAAACCCACATTAACTGGATTATGTCAGTTTGCATAGTCCTTTTCAAGAACAAGTCTGATGCCAAAGCTGCAGACAAGTCCATCAAGAACAAGTGTTTGTTCCAGCAGTTCAAAATCAAGTCACTAGTAGAGCGGAAAGCAGCAAAAGGTAGCGGGAAGAAGACCGTCACGCTGAAATCTTGTCTGAAGAAGCCCGAAGGAGGGTCGGGATCGAACGCCAACAGAATTGTCATCAGAGTAACTTTCTCTGGTGACAGTAACAGTGCACCAGTCCAAGCTCAAGTTCAAGACAATGGCTCCAATAGCTTCAACACTCAGATGCTGGACCTCTTGCGCCGCTGCAACAACTTTGTGAATTCTGTCAAGGCCTCGCCGGGATATCTTCAGCTTCTGCAGGGTAAGTTCAGAGCTCAATTTGGGTGATCAAATTGAGGATAAAGCACGTTTGAAACATTTGCCGGTTATGTTGTTGTAAGTTGAATTTTAGAAACTTGGATGAAATTGCTGTGTGTTATGTACCACTTTGTTGCTCTGAGCTCAAGACATTCATAGGAATAGACCCATTTAATTTTGTTGTGTTAGCTTTTCTCCAGCTAATTTGATTTCTCTGTTCTGGAATAATTATTACCGTACCCATTTTTTTAAACTGATTTTTTTTTTAAAAGCCATGTATCAGAATTACTGAAAACTCACTGTATGCTACGAGAAAGGAAAACATTGCCATGAAATTTCTCTAATATATGGCAATTTTTTTGGTGTTTTCAGTAATATATTATGGGTTTAAAAGTGAATCAGTTTCAAACTTTGAGTAGGGAAATATTTTTTATTTCCGGAGCTACTTTGATCTGAATGGGCCATCGTAGCATGGATACCCCTATCATGGAGCCATGTCGTATCTGAAACGTATCCGACACAAGTGTCAGACACACGTATCATGTGTATTTTTAAAAATTTGTCACGTGTCCATGTGTCATGTCTATTTCAATGTTGCAGTCTCCATGCAATATAGTGGGCCATGCTTGGTGGCCCCAAAAGCAACATCTTATATTATATAGTGCTAAACAACTAGTTGATAGCCCAATATAGAGAGACAAAACATATCCATCAATAAAAAGGGCCTTAAAAATATCAAGCCCTCTAACTCTTTCTATGTACATCTTTTCTTCCATTTTCTACAATAAAGGCATTTTATACAAGGTTTTTCTTTAGATATTTACCCTCTCAAATTTTTGGTATTTAGAAATATACCCCCGAAATCATTGATATTAGAAATTTAGACTTTTTGTTATTCTATCAAAAGTATATATAATAATTAAAAAGAATATCTTAATTTGGAAGTAGCTTGTGTTTCTTAAAATTCCTAATTACCACATAGATTTTGTGGATTTTCACTAATAAAATCAGTTATCAATTTGTGAATTAATCGAAGATTAAAAAAACATGAGTGAAATAAGTAGTTATGATACACAACCAGTGTATAGTGTTATGTTTTTTTCATTTTTTTCAAAAAGGCCCCCGATAGGTGGGAAAAGGTATCCCTGTCGCAACAGGAGAAATGAAACGCCTTTGTGCTTGCACATGAATTATAACAATTTAGCTTTCACGAAAACTGCTAGTAGCCCTCATGCACAGCCATACACTATGAAGTTCAGCTGTTGTGTAATATGTTAATACTGTTCTACAAATTTAATTCGAAAAATCTCCTCACTTATTGCGGATGGGGAGATTGGAACCCACAACCTTCCATGAAGAAAGAAAGTGTGTTCGCCACTTGATCTATGCAGAATTGGCTAGTCATAGTTTCATTTGATTGGAATAATTATACCACTTCATTTAGTAGTAAAATGCATGTGCACCAAGTGCACATGAATTTGCAATTCTTTTTACTTGATACTTTTTTCAATCAAATTTTGCTATCCTCATCAAAGAAAATCATCTAAACGGCAGTCGATAAAATTTCATAAAAAAATCGAGCAGAAAACGTACTTATTATAAAACAACACACTTGAAAGGGAAAAAATAACTAAATATATATATATGAGAAAGTATAAAGTTGCCTTTATCTTAAAACTTTTCTTCATGTTCTAAATTGGCTCGACCTCTCCAAACTTCCCAATGCGAACCGCCACTTGGTTAGTAACTCCTATAATTTGAAATAATTCATTAAGTTCCATTCAAATTTTCCTTTCAATTTCATAATCATCAAACAAAATTATCTAAGTGAGAATCTATGAAATTTCATAAAAAGAATCCTGGCATAAATCATAGTCATCATCAAATAGACTACATCTAGAAAAGAAAGAGTAAAAAAAGGAAAGAATATACAAAAAAAATGTAAAACCTATTTTTTTTGTATTTTTTTCTTCTACCCGCATAGTCACAAACTTTTGGTCAAACTTGGATTCGGGTATTTGTTGAACTGTAGATTATATACCAATTAAGCTTTGGATTTGGGAATGTTTTTCATTCTCTCTTCGAATAATATCACTTGGCATCAACCCACTATGATTTAAGAATCATGGTTTAGTTAAATGCAAGAGATAATCACCTAACAGTGAAAGTTATAACTACCACGGTAGGAGAAAACAAAAGGAAATAGAAATCATTCGTATCAATTATTAACCGAAAGAACGTTCTCGTTAGACCATGACAAAAATGACTATCCTTGAGATAATTCAATAGCCAAAAGAGCCTACTCTTCTAAGAGATTTTAATCATGTGCAACCATTTGTTCCAATCGCAGAACATATTCTCAAATACTTAAATACTAGATCTCATCTTTTACTTCTCTAGTTACCAATTTTTCGAACCATACACTAGTTTCTTGAGCCCCATATTTAAAAGATATGACTTAAGAAGAAGAACATCTAGTTGATACAGGATGACCAAAGTAAGTGCATGATGATGAAAGTCAAGCCATTGGTAGTGAATAAAAAGGGAAAACTGCAGAACAGAGGGAATGCATTGAAAGAGGTAATAGATTATACTAGTTTTAACAAAAAGAGAGAACATCTGGCAAAATCTCCCACATGAATATTGATCATAAGATAATATGTTAACACATAGATAATGGGTATATGTATTTTATTAACTAAATAAAGAGATCCAAACTTTACCAAGCAAGTAATAGGTATAGAATATTTTATGTTTCGCAAACCTTATCTTGCAATAAGCAAATTGAAAAATGGACAGGGAACATTATGGATACAATAGACTGAAAAATGCTCCCAACCTATTACATTAATAACTAATAAGATATTAAAGACATGATTCCAGTTTTCTCACAAACACGCTGAAAATAAGATAATAAATATGATGAATATCATAGCATGATAAAGTTTCCTAAAGTACATATGGTATCACTAAAATAATTAACATGAGATCTCAACCTTCTTAAAATTACTTCTGCCTTGTGAAAATTATAATGAAAAAGAATCTTCCACCACAGATGGTGCCCAAGGTTTAATGGATTAGCAATAGATGCTAATTGAAGTCAAAGCCTCTAAACCAAACGCAATGGAGAGAAGGCCTATCACAGCTGTTTTAAACAATTGGAAGCCTGAAATAGCTGAGCAAAGAAAAATATGCTAGAGTTGGGTGCATAGGTGGTGGTTTTCTATTAAATCATACCTCCCACATTTTATGGGGGAAAATCCAATTTAGAATGCAAAAGCATCCTTCTAAGTTGAGCATAATACGAGAAAGAACCTAACTAAGATAAAATGGTGAAACACTAGTAACTATGTCATGAGCCTACAAGGAATAGAACAAAAAAGAATTTTTCTACTAAATTTCCATTTAGTCTTTGTAGGAGGAAATTTGTCGGCATTTATTATAAATAAACTGCCAGATGGCTGCAAGGGCGCAACAAGAGTGGGAAAGGCAAAGGATGCCCACTAGACCAACAATAGAACACAAACTCGCGGATCAAACCACTAAATCTTTTATCAAAAAGAGAAAGTAATAAATAAAGTCTTGCAATTGAGTCCTTAATCTCATCTTGGAGAGGAACCACAAAAAACACACTTTGTGGGAAATTTGGACACTTTGCTGGGCCATTTAGCTAAAGAGAAACCATACAATTCTAGAAATTCATGCAAGAACATCATTGTACACCACACGAAAGCTGTACCCTTTATAGAGGGCTATCATTAAATGACATTATCGCTATTAGGATTTTATTTGACAAAATAACATTCAATGACATTATAGCTATTAGGATTTTATTTGACAAAATAACATTCAATGTTACATAATGAACCTAAACAACATAATGGAGACATGAGGACTTCAGCAGCGAACATGGCTAATGTCGCACTCTGAATGACTTAGTCAAATTCTTCCAAGGCATACGACAAAATCTACAAACCTATGGGGATGGTACTTCTATGTTATCGATGTTGTATTACTTATTTTGAAAGGAGGAAACCTCTTTTTTACTCTCTAGGTTTCGTTAGACTCTTTAATGAAAGGGGCAGAGCGTAGGGGTTTGAGCTCTGCAGTTTTTCATCAAAATGCGCTTTTAGTCTTGTAGACTTCATTTGAAAATCCTCATCATACACATTCATGCTAGTAACAAGTATCAATTCCCCCTAATCTCCTAGTTTAATACTATTTTGTGTAGAACAAAAAAAACTCATCATAGCTTTAAAAAAGAAAAAAGAGAAACATATCTGGATCTCGGGGGTGTGAACGGATATCCAAAATATACAAATTGCTCTGTCCGCATCTATTTAAGTGGATATGGATATCACTAATCAATATCTGACTCTGCTTAATATTTGTATGTTTCGTACACTATTGTAAACAAAGTGGATGCCGATATTGTGTTATCCTTTCTGTTTAATACCCACTCCGTTTATATATTAATATATTATCTATGTCTTTTATTATTACTAAGTATATGTGATAAAAATGACATATAACTATTATATAAATTCTTCTTATTCTAAATTGGTAATAAATCTTTTGAATTTGGTGACATAAATATGAATTTTGATGAGTTTATAATAAAGAAAAAGTTGTTTATGAGCTAATAGTCTATTTATAAAAGTGAGGTACCATGAGATGAAAATGGAGTTAGCTCTAACATGGAGTTGATTAGTCGGGTGTGCCTCACTACTTTTCCTTTTAACAAGCTCATTTTTATAAATGAGCTTCTAGCTCATAAAAAATAATCAATAAAGGAAAATGTTTTGAGCGTTAACGAATATTCAAATATACGAATTCGCTTTAGCGCTTATGGATAGTAATAATCAATATTTGACTCCACTTAACACTGCTTTTAAATAGAATGGATACAAATATCGTGGCATCATCTGCTTCATATATAATCTTTTTATACCCCCTATCTGTATCTCTCTCTTACCTATTTTTCTCATTTATCATCCATAAGACTCCAGCCTCAATTAATAATTCTTATGTTAAAAAAGTAAATAAAGAAATAAGAGCACATATTAAGCATCAACCAAGAATGTGATTCCTCTAACAAATCTTATCAACTTATGACCTTGTCCCCTTCATATCATTGGGAAACTTGGTTGTGTGAGCTAAACATGCATGGTCAACAAGGAGGGGATACCTATCCTCCAATTGATCATCAAGGTTTTAGTTGAAGGTTAGATCATGCTTATGCTTGGGTTTATAAGATAATTGAAAACTAATCATATATTGTTAATATGAGGTTGAAAGCATGTCTAACTTTGTCGATTCCACATTGGAATCTTCTCAACTTTGAGGCGTGTTTCATAACTGAACCCATTTCGCGATAACAGGCTAATGATAATACATATGATAATGAAAGAAGAGTGTGAACTTTTCTTAATCAATTTCCTTCTAAGCGAGTGAAACATTTCCCTCCATAATGTTCACTAAGAAATTGTTGAGAGGTTTTATATAGGATCTCTCTTTAATCTTGTCAAAATAGTGCCTCACTAGGAAAATGGGGGGAGTTGTTTGTCGTGAGTCCCAAGCTTACTCCCGGAGTCCCGGCTAAGGCCTATGCTTCAAAAATCTTGCCAAAATAAATGGACTATAGAAATCGAGTTAATAGTTAACTAGTAGTTGTCCAATAAGCTCCCATGTTTTTCCTAATAATATTTTTAACTCTGTCTTATATGTGTTTCGTAGTTATACTTGTTGAGGTAACTATTTTACATTGACTTGTATGCCAGAAATAATTGTGTAAAGTGATTTTTCTTGGACAATCAAGTGCACAGTTTCAAATTTTATTCCCTAATATGCTTGATGGTAATACATAGTTGCTACAATAATTTAAATTTTTTAATTAAATATGCATACAACATACTATATTTACTATATCTGACATGATTTGTTCTACACCATGTTAATGGGTTTAAAGGAACTATAGAGCATTTTATTTATAGAAATTAAATGTTGTTTTATTGGTTAAGAGGATTAGTCATTACATAGATAAAAAATATACATGTGTGAATTTATAAATTATTCATGTTCCTATGCCAAATTTTCAAAAGGTTTGGATATCAAACACTTCATGATGGTTCTGACACTTTCTTCTCAAGGGTACATCAAGGTGTGAAACCTTCAAATTGATGTGAACTGTAAACTTTTGGGGGAGATAAGTCAATAATCCCTGAATAAAATTTTATATGCTGAGCAAGTGCCTTCCACTCGACAACATGGGATCACTAAGGCCGACTTATATAAGTTAATTGCTAAAGAAAAATTACTTCACGGTGACGCCTGACTTAGTAATGAGGGGACTGGGTTTGGTTATGGGAGGCACTGGCGGAGCCAATGGAGGGCATGTGCTCCCAGCCCCGCCCAAAAAATGAAATCATTCCCCCTGACTCTAGTTAATTCCACGGGCAATCACCCTGCTCGCTAGTACCCATTGATTCATACTCCAATTGATCTCATCCCACACAAGCCACACACACTATATGAACCCCAGTATGGTTGTTAATCGAGTCAAATGAGGTGAGCTTTAGTTTGTTCATATTTGTTTAGTAATTTAATCGAGCTTTTACATTTTGTTCAAGTTTGGTTTGTTTACATTCTCAAACGAGCTTGAGACAAGAGTCGATCTTTCAAAGCCTATTTACTATTCAAATAAGATACTAGAAAATAAACTGTAAATTATATACGAACATAACATAAACATGAGTATTAGAGTCTGTAAGAGTATTCTTGTATTTTCTTTTTATTTCTTATCTATATAGAAAAAGGCAAACTCAATTAAGGTTAAGCCATCTCTAAAGTGATCCCTCTTCCATCACCGTCTGCACCCCTATCATCATCCATCAACTTTCTACCTCTAGCTGTCACCAAACCCTAATCGTCACCTAAGAAATCCTAGCCACCTTTTTTTTCTTTTCTTTATTCAGATCTAATTGTGATCTGAATCCATATCTGCAAAAGAAAAAAATGTTATTATTCATGTGAACAGTACCACGACGGTAATATTCATGTGAATAGTACCGCGACAGTACTATTCACATTGAAAAGTTTTGAAGTCTGGATTAATCTGATGACTGAAATTATTTTGGTCATATTTTGGTGTATCAGTCATATTTTGGTGTGTCAGAGTCTGATTTTGGTGATTTAAGAGTTATTTCTTATGTTTTTGGGCAATCGAGAGGCATTTATGGGTTTTGTTCGATCTGATTCTACTTAATTTGGCAGTTTTTACTAGTGATTTGAGGATCTCCCAAAACCTCCACTATTACTGAGTTTGAGGATCTTTCAAAACATCTAACTTTACTGAGTTGAGGATCTATATCTCTACTTCTACTGAATTTAAGAATCTCTAAAATCCTAACCCTATCTAAGAATATGAATTTCTGATTCTTTTTGTGCAGTCTTTGCATATAAGTGTTAGATTAGATAGAGATTCGACTTCATTTGATTGGCACCGACATCAATAATTCCGTGTTTGACTTTCAATTGTTATAATGTCAACTGCAACTTTGTCCAAAAAATGTTTTACTAGTCTTTGTAACAAGCATTATTTTAAATATCAATCGATATGCCGATATATCGGCCGATATTTCAGTATTTTATCCAAAACAATATGATAAGTGCAAATTTTACCGGATATCATTTTGGACCAATGTGGACGGATATATCGCCACGTGGCCGATATATTGCCCGATATCCGAGATGAAATATCTGATATATTGGCCGATATAGTTACTTATTTGTTTTTTTCTTGAGAGATCATTTTATTTTATTCTATGTTCATTGTGGTATTTCAATGATGTTTTTATATGATGTTTGGATAATAACTTATTTCTTTTAATAATATTTTATATGTATTGACTATTGATATATCAACCGGTATTTAGTATCATATCGCGATATATCACCCGGTGTCTGGTATCCGGTATCCGATATATAATTTTGCCAACCGGTATATCTCTGATATCCAATATTTAAAACACCAGTAACAAGCTGAGCATGATTGACATCTATGCACTAGCTTGAAAAGGAGTGTTAAGACTATTTGAGTATTTTGCTTATTGGGTATTGAATATTTAGTTATCTTGTAAACTATACCCGCATCTTATTTGGTCTCTCAAAACATTCACATCTACTAAGTTCAAGGATCCCTAAAACCTTCACTTTTGTTGAGTTTGAGAATATTTAAAACCTTCACTTCTACTGAGTTTGAAAATCTCTACTCAACCCTATCCAAGAAGATGAATATTTGATATTTCGTGAAGGTTTGCGCATAAGTGGATTTGACTCAGATTCCAGATGATTTGATTGACAATTCAACATCAACATTAATGTTTTAGCAGTGTGGCGCAAATTAGCAATTAAATAGTTGTTTTCAACAATTTCAATATTTATGTGCTTCTCAATTTCTCTTTTTTGTTTAGAAAAATTTTGTTTAGAAAATCTTTATCTAGTCTTTGAAACAAGTTAGACATGATTGTTATGTATGCTTCAGCTTGAGGGGAGTATTAGAGTATGTAAGGGTATTCTTGTAATTTCTTATTTAATCCTTATCTATATAAAGAAAGGCAAACCCAATCTAGGTTAAGTCGTTTATTCCCTAAAATCTAACAATGAGCAACATGTACTTTCTAACTACATATTAGACTAGGTAAGTTTCTTTTTCTTTTTTAAGAAGAGATTATTGTATTAAAGTTATGATCAAATAGAAATTCAATCAAATGGATTGCACCTAAAAGCCTAGTTCATATCAATTTATTGAGCCTTTTATGAGTTGTAAGACAAGTGTGCATGAGCCACAGATGAAGACGAGCCGAACATTAGCGGCACAAATGAGCTCTGATCTTCCAATTCTCAATCGTTCTCATAGGCCAGCCTTCAAATTATATTTTAGCTCTAATTGTTATAAGATTCTTGGGATATATTTCGAATCTCTGGGGTTGATGATAAATAGTCAAAATTCTGATTGCGGGTAGCATGTTGTCGTTTCCTTAAGAGCAGCCAACATAGCATTTGAATTTAAGTAAAAAAACGTCCCCCAAATTTAAAGTTCTGGTTGTGCAACTGATGGGAGGTCGTAGGTTCCATTTCCTTAAGAACATGAAACATCCATTTCCGTCTATAACATGCAAAAAAAAATATTTAGAGGTTTTATAGAGTACCTTTCAGCTTTTCAATCTTTTCATAATAAATGGTCATAGAAAATTGAGTATTACCTGGTAGTTTTTCTACAAGCTTTCTTTCTTTTAATAATTTGACTCTAACTTAAATATTTTCGCAGTTATACTTGTTATCATAACTACTTTAGATTGACTTGTATGCTCTTTTAGAAAAACTCTAGAAATTGATCTTATGTCCAATCAATGGTATCCTTTCAAATTATACTTCCTCGTACACCCTGGAAGTGCATAGTTCCTATATTAAATTAATTTTTTTGTTTAAATATACATGACAACTACTACATTTGTCATGATTCATTTTCCACCATATTGATGGGTTCAAGGGAACTGAAGAACATTTTTTACAAAAGTAAGATGTTGTCCCATTAAGGTTAGGCAAATTACGCTTACATAAATATAAAAATTACGTGTGAATCTATAAAATGTCGGCCCATCCCTATACCAAAATTTCAAACAGTTTGGATATCAAGACATCGCAGTGGAACTGAAGCAATCTTTTCAAAGGTCGTCATATAAGCTAATTTCTAAAAGAAGAAAAACAATCATACTTATTAATATATAAATTACATGCAAATCTATTACATGCCTGCCAAATTTTCAAAAGGTATGGATATCAAACACTTTAGGATGGCACTAACGCTATCTTTCCAGAGGTCAGCATATAAGCTAATTGCTAAAAGAAGAAATAAGTTGAGTGGCTCAATGGTAAAGGTACTTGGTTGGTTTATGGGATGACCCAGGTTCAAGAAGAGGCTATCGTCTTTATTCACAAAAGAAATAGAGGGAAAATAAAAAGAAAGAAAGAGAAAAAAAGAAGAAATATAGCCATCGTACATAAATAATGTTTAGAATGTTATGGAAAGAATAATTGGGATTGAGAATTGTATTGTTTTGACTCCTAAAAATACATAATCATGAAACTAGAACAAAACATAACATAAAAGACTAGATTCCCATGTAAACCTAGATACAACTCAACATAAAAGATAGGAGAAGCTAACATTTTCAACTCCAGACTTCTAACGTATGACAAAATGTGAGCAACTTGACTCATTTAACTCCAAGAATTTTTAGCTTATATCCTCCGTCAATGGTAGACGCCTCAGGGTTCAATGGCATGGGGTCATTGGCACTTGAGGCCAAAGCATTCATATGTATCTCTTTTCCACTTAGAATTTCACTTGGGCCTTCTTAGAAAATCTCATTTAAGCCTTCTTACATTATTTAAATTTTATCATTCTTGCAGGTTTCTATAAAATGAAGTTGATTTAAAGAGTAAACTAAATCAAATAGCATTGCACAATTTTCATTGAAGTTGTGAGGAGAAGTGAGGAACCAATACGCTGTTTTGTGTTCATTAAGTCCTCAACTTCCTTCTTTTCCTTCTCTTCCAGAAGAACAAGTGCAGCTACACCCATATACTACATAATGGAAGATTATCCATGCCTCTTGACAAGTAAATGTGTAGACATTCTTGTCTATTCACTTGTTACATCATCATTTTCAAGTTGGCGAAAATGAAATTGGAGGCAGACATTCGTTCGTACATAGCTTTTAGTTGACTGCGAAAAAACGGAAGAAATCAAAGAGAGGAGGAAGATACTCTGAACAAGTAACACACGTTTGGATTTTCTTCGTTCTCTGCTCATTCCCATTAATGCCTATGTCAGTCAACAATTGTTGAACCACACGGCTTTGCCAGATGAGAGAAGGGGGGGGGGGGGGGGGGGGGGGGGGGGGGGGGGGGGGGGGGGGGGGGGGGCCGAGAGAGAGAGAGAGTATTATGAATAAATTGGGTTGAGACTTTTTCTTTCTAAACCTTACCCAACACACAGCGTTTTAAGTTTAATATGGCGTGCATTCTGGTAGGTCCACTTCCACTTAGGAAAGGCATAGGGCTCAACTAGCCAACATCTAAATTAAAAAAAAAATCCTACATCAAGCTGCATTTGAATGATATGTGCATCCACGTCTATGTATTAATTATATACTCACACCCTAGAATATTTCCCCCTCCATAAATTAAGACTTATGTTTTATAAATAATAAATTTCATACTTTGAGTGTTTATTGTTAACAAAAGTCTAGCACTTTAGATTTCTACCTTGAAGTAAATAATCATGGTTATCCAATAACTTTTTATTCCTTCTAGAGAACCAACCAACCTGACAAAATGGGTTTTCAATCTTGCAACAAGTGCCATTATTAAATAAGACAAAATTACTCTTGCATGCACAGAGCAAGAAGCCAACAATTACTGCATACATGTTTTCTAGTAAACAAGAAAACAATGTAAAAGCAAAAAAAAAAAAGATATATTTTCACAATATTCCATAAAGAATGTCTATATACAAACAAATACATGATGACAATATCCACCAGGAAAATGAAACACTGAAGGCATGTTAAAATATACCTGAATGCCACGGTCCTGCAACATTATTAAGCCTTATTCCATCTATTTGGGTTATGCTCATGCAAGATGCGAGAGATCCTGCTTGCACACCTCTTAGCTCTGTTAAATGTATAAAAGAAGGGATGCCAACATGATAATCATACATTTGCCGGTTAGTCATGCTAAATGGATACAAATCCTTTTTCATCCCTTTTAACATTTCAATTATCTGCATGAAAAGGGAAACCATTGAAAAAAGAAATAAAGCAACAAAAATAAATTAGAAGAACATTATGCATAGACGAATTTTCTCTTCAACAATTAAGGCCTGTTTGTTTCGTTGCAAAACGTCGCAAGTCGTAAAATGAGAATGGAAAAAGTGAACTGTAGCAGAGAAAATATATTGTGTTTACGGTGTTTGGTTGATAAAGTGAAGTGTAAATGAAAGTATATTGTGTTTTACGGTGTTTGGTTGATAAAGTGAAAAGTGTAAATGGTAAAATATATTGTGTTTTACGGTGTTTGGTTAGTAATGTAAAAGTGTAAGTGGAAAAGTTAACCACAAAATTAACTGTAGCAGTGATTTAAATATTATAAATACTATTAAATTAAATCTACTATTTCAAATTAAATTGTATTAATAAATTGAGATAAAAATTAATAATCTTAATATTTTATTTATAAAAATAGTATTAATAAAATATTAGTATAAATAGTAAAATATTACTAAAATATTAACTAAATAAATAATATAAATTTTAAGAAATCTAAATAACATTAATAAAATTTTAAGAATACAAATAAAATATAAATATTAAAAAATCTTACAAAAATAATAAAATATAGTTATGATATTATAATATTAAAAATACTTGAAAATTATTATAATATAAATTTTATTATAATATTATTGTAATATTATAGAAATATAAAAATTAACAAAGTAAAATATAATTATAATTTAATAATAAATTATCATTATAGTATTATTATATTGAATTATTATTAGAATATAACATAATTAAATATTAATATAGTAATAATATATATTATGATATTAATAAAGTAATTTTTATATTAAAAAATAAATAATTAAATATATAGTAATTTTATATTAAAGTATAATATTGTTAGATTAATAAAATATTAACTCTAAATAAAATAATAAAAAATGGAATAAGTATTAATAAAATAATAATGTATTAATAAAATATTAAATTAAAATATTAAATTAAAATAGTAAAATATTAAATATTAAAATAATATTAAAAACAATAAAATAAAGATTAAAAATATAAAATAATTAAATAATTAATTAAGAAATTGAACACTATTTAAAATATTAAATATTTAATAATATTAAATTATATATTGATTATCAAGTAACTGTTTTGAACTGTAAGTATACTACAAGTGAGAGTTACATGACCACAAATTAACTGTAGCAACTGTAAGTGAGAAATATGAGTGTAAAAGTAAGATTTACATGACCACAAATTTAACTGTAGCAACTGCAAGTGGGAAAAGAAGAGTTGCATTTTGCAACTTGTTTTCAGCGAAACAACAACAGAAAATGGAAAAAGAAGTTTTACGACTTGCGTTTTTGCGGCGTTTTGCGGCGAAACAAACACGCCAAGTATCACCATAATTTGATGTACAGATCAAATTAAGTATACAATAACAGAAGTTAAAACAAAGAGAAATAACAATTGCAGCTATATGACTAAAAAGTCCACTCGCTTCACAAGAAAAATCTAACAAAGCATGTCAGATCAAACAATCTAAGCAGAACTATCCAAGAGTAAGAATATTAACTTAAAGGAACAGTGGTATGCGAGTAAAATTGTTAAATTTAGAAAAAAACAAAGTTGCAAATGAACAAACAAACAAAACAGAAAAGAAAAGAAACAATAGAACTCTATTTGTATTCATTAGAGATCCCAAAATAAAATAGAGCTGAAATTTTTCTCCAAAAAAAAAAAATTAGGGCTGAAATTAAATGGCCACTTGTAAAGGAACATGTAGAATTGATGCATGTAAAAATTTTAAATAACAATCCCTATGTTGTGCAAAATCTGACTATATTTGCAAACTTTAGACTCCATGAAGTGCATGAAGAAATAAGAACCTTTTTCTACATAGTCATATAGAGCACCATCAGATGCAGATATACTTACCAAACCTAGGTTTCAAGCATACACTGTCATTTTCAGGATTACATCAGACAATAAACACAAGCATTAATTACTCCAGATTATTCAAAATTTCCATTCTGACTAGCTTAATTGATCTAAAAGATTAATTAAACTATCTGAAAATGTTTGTCATCTTGTATTTATAAAAAAGATCATAAAGGTTGAACTTGCTCAATATTATTTTGAGAAAAAGAACCTGCTCAAACATAAATCAAAAGATTGGCAAATGAATTTAAAGTTGCAAAACTGCAAAAAATAAGAAAAACCAAAATAAACATAGGGAAAAGGCCGCCTACAAAAAAAAAACTTGTTAAATTGATTCATGCAGAAATTTAAATCAACAATTCTTGATTTAATGAAAAAATCTCTAAGAAATAAGCAATTTCTCTAGGATAACATAAATTCAGGCAATATTAAAACAAGCAATGATCAATAATTCTATTCTCGCTAGCTGATCACAGCATAACAAAAGCATCAGTGAGTCAGACCATCAGAGATTCTCAAATATAAATTATAAATTAAAAGATTGGAAAATAAATTGAAGAACCAAAAGAAGAAGGAAAGTAAGTAATAATAATTCAAGAAATTCGTTACCTAGTTGTGCTCGAGAGCTACATGTTGATGTTGGGAGTCCCTAATTAGATCCCCATGGCCATGAGAATTCAAATTAGAAAGATCTGAAATCAGAGAAAATAGTAGTGAAGGAGAAGAGAAGGGAACGGCAACTTATTAGGGGAAAATTAGAGAAGTACCCATTTTTATGTGCTCGAGAGGACCGCATCGATGTTCACGAACCTGAGGCTGAGGGAACAGCGTTACAGAAACAGCCGCACAAAACGACAAAAGTATGGTGTTTAGGGTCATATTGGATTTAAGGAATTGGTGTGAAGTGAGCAAGTAGGAAGTAAAATTTATTTCCTTTAGGAAAGAGAAATGAGTAGTAAGTTTTCTGGTGTTTGGATGGTTGTTGGGAAGTGTGGTTTGGAAATGTTTGTCGTTTCCGGTGTTTGGATGGTAATGAAAAGTGAAAAGGAAAAGTTGACCACAAAGTTGACCGCAAAATAATATTAAAATAAAAATTAATTAAGAAAAATAAAAAATAGATTGTAATTAGAATGCAAGTGAGATTTACATGACCAAAAAATTAACTGTTTTATGCTATAACTTATTATAAATGAGATTTACATGACCACAAAATTAACTGTAGCACTCTGGAAGTGAGAAAATGGTTGTGTAAAAGAGAGATGAAAAAGGGAAAAGGGGTTTTCTTATTTTCCTTTTCCGGTGTTTGGATAGATAGGGAAATGAGCAATTATACTTTCCCCACTTCCTCACTTCACTCGGATTCCTTACATCCAAACAAACCCTTAATGTACCCATGCTCTCCACGTGGCGGGGCTTACCCGGAAACGGTTTTGGGTTTTTGTTACTTTAAAAAAAAACTCCTCTCAAATCATATGTTCCAGTCAATAGGACCACGATATATTTGCATATTTCCAGTACGGAGCTTTGGGCATGTGGATCCATTATCGATTCGTGAAATCCACTCGCCGATCCAAACTTAATTAAGAAATTAGAAGATTTTTTTTTAATTCAAATATGTTGTTTTCTGTTTATTTTTTTAGAGATATTTAAGATATCAAAACATAATCAAATAATCTTATGTAAATTACATCTAGAAAGATAAAAATATCCTACCAACTAAACAATAGATCCAGTTTTAAGGATCCAAACCTAAAAATTTCTGGCCATAGTTGGATCGGATTATCAAGTTATCTGGTTATCAAGCTTTGTTAAATGTATAGTGTGAGGAGTGTAAAATCTTGTTAGTAGAGTTTTTGAACTCATCGGAGAAGATAGCACAGATATTGGAGTTCAACAGTACAAGGTAGAACACCAGATGCAGCCGAAAACAGTAGACCAATTGAACACCCGGTCGGCCGGCCATGCACAAAAGCATGCACGTGAAGAAAGGAGGGAAGCAGTTGACCGCCCAGAGGAATTTCTCAGCAATAGCAGACTAGGTCGATCGCCCGATCGACCGCCCAGAATGGCCAAACTGGCTCTGCACAAAGTGTGATCGACCACTCAGTTGATCGCACAGAGCGCAGTTTCAACATTACACAGAACGTGGTCGACCGCCCGGTCGACCGCATGCAGTTTCTTATTGTGATTCTGACTTCGTTTTCAGATTGTTGATTCTCTTTTCTTCATGGATTCTCTTGCTATATAGAGGGGTACTGTCCCATGAATTTTGTCATGTAATTGATTGATTTATAAGATCTCTCTCCCCTTTTGTCCCGAAGACGCAGGCAATTGTCAAACCTCGTTAAATTTTTGCGTTCTCTCTTTCTTCCCTTTGTTTGTTTGTTTGTTCATGCAATTGGCGATTAGTCTCTGGTGTTGTTGTAATCCTCTATTGCTTGGGTTCTTCGATTCTCAACAAGTAGTATCAGAGCTTTTTGGGTTTCGAAGGGGAGTTCGTTCGGGTGGAGCAAATCACTTTGGAGACTATCTACAGTTTCGTTTGGAGGTAAAGATCTGATTTTCCTTATTTGGATTTATTTTCACTAATTATTTTTTGCATTTCTTTGAGGAATCTACTAAGGATATGACCAGAGATGGTCAATCTTCGGTGAAATCTGTGAGTTATCTTCCAACAAAGATTGATTTCGTGAAGTTTGACGGCACGAACAATTTTAGGATGTGAAGCTGTGAGGTGATGGATGCCCTAACAGCATCAAACCTTGAAGATGCTCTAAGTTTGGAGGAAAAGCTAGAAAAGACTTCTGAAAAGGATTGAGATAAGATGAGTCGGACGACTGTGTGGCATTATCAGGTTCTTTGAAACCAGATATCAAGCATTATGTTGTATGAGACTTCCGCAAGGAAAATTGAGAGATCCTCGAAAGAAAGTATCTGACGAAGAGCATCGAGACTCGATTGCATCTAAAAAGGAGACTTTACCGCCTCTAGTTGAATAGAGACTCTCCATTGATCACATGAATATCTACACAACCTTCTTACAGACCTAGTTAATGTGGATGTGACGATCGAAGAAAAAGACAAAGTGTTGATTCTTTTGAATTCTTTTCCTGATGAAGAGCGTGAGACCTTCATCCTAACTTTGACCAATGGTATACACTTAACTCTAGTAATGTGTCGGTTGCTCTCATGAATTACGAAGTGAGAGGAAGGACAAGCAGTCTTCATCCAAAAGCACAACAGCAGAGGTGATGACTACAAGGGGAATGGGTTCCAATAATCGGAAGGATAAGGGAGAGTTTGAAAAGTTCAAAAGCGGTGGTCATGAAGATTTGAAGAAAAAACCAGTGTGTTGTCTGCAAAGAAGGACACTGAAAGATTATTGTCCAACGATTGAGCCGAAAAAGGAGTCTAAATCACTAATATGTGGGGGTATTTTGGACTTTTCATGAGGGTAGATGTATCTATTCAAAAAATGGGTGAACAGTGATTTTTTGATCGGTGCCTTAATCATTTTGTGGGTGTAGTTATCCGCACTCCATCTTTACTCTACTCACGCTCTCCGCACATGAACAGTTTTGGTACTCTTCAAATTAGTCTTTCAAACGTTAAAATTTTATTTTTCGGCATGTCCAGTACAAATATAAAAAAGAATTTCTATTTTGTTAGTTATAGATATTAAAATAAGAAAAAAAATATTTTGGAACAATGATGTTTTAATACCTTCTTTTTATAACATAGGCCACAACTGGAACTTGCACCGAAGACTTCTCATAATTCACAAATAAGTCCCCACTCTTTACAATTGCATAACCACATTAACATCGTCATTTTTCCAAAAACACATTTTGACGCCTTTACATATAAACTGCATTTCAAAAGGAAGAACAGGCGAAAGAAACACACTTTTTTCAAAAAATTCTTTATAACTTGTTTTAAACATGATCTATTATCATTTTATCATAGACTACTTCGGGAGTATCAAGAATGTTGATATTCCCACTTTGATTTGGTTGATACACCACCAATATGTAAGATCCAAAGCATTAGATTTGCTCTACTGCCCATAAACTAGAAGGCACGGATGAGCATCGGTCGGTTCGGTTCGATTTTTGCCGATTGTAGCAAGGCCGAACCAGCTAAAATTAGGAACCGAACTAACTCGTTTCGGTTCAGTTTTTTCGGTATTAAGAATTAAGAAATATTGAGGATTTAAGACAAGAATTATATCTTAAAATCCCCAATTCTTCTGAAATCTCAAAACAAATTCTCAAAAAACAACTCTTGAGGTCTCATGACGAATTAGACATCTAACAAGCACAAAATCCAAGAAATTACTTAGCAATTCCAAGAATTTCACAAAATTTTACTGATAGCTCATGAATTGAACTTGCGACGCCAGTCTCTTTCATCATCACCGCCAAACAAGGAACCAGAGATCGCCCTAGTCGAGCCATCGAACATTTCGCGGATCGGCCGCGCACCTTCCTGATCTCATGGTCCTTAAGGGCCAACTCTCTGCCTTCAGCATGATGTGCAGCACGGGGCGGCCAAGATCGCACTCTGGTATGGTGAACTTGAGGGCCGCGTGTGGAGAAAAATTGATATACTTTGATACAATTATTGCTCCTGGGATCGACATTTGCGGAACTTGGCAATATGACAATACTTGCAAAAAGAAAACTATTGGCAAAGCAAACTAGTAATACCTAGACAAAAGAGTAATAACAATAATAACACGAGAATTTAACATGGTTCGGCCTAAACTTGGCCTACTTTCACGGGGAAAGAACTTGAGAGAGTATTATTAATAAACTTGGTATAATAGAGCTCTAACATTCCCGTTGATGCCACAAGAGTATTGACCTTTTCTTGAATCTTTACAAGGGTATACCTTCTCTCTATGCACCGTCACTTTCCTCCTCTCTCTTTTGACTTCCTCTTATCTCCTTCTTCAGATCAGGATACAATACACTGGGTTACAATCTTTATTTATAAAACTTTACAACACAAATCTTATTCAGACTATGAGATGATTTAGGCCGTCAGATACTTGAAGACTTCTTTAATCTTGAAGAATTCTAAACCTTTCAAACTTTCGAAACAAATTTTCATGGAATAGAAATTGAATTCTATCAAGGCTCACCAGATAAAGAAATTTGAACGTGCTAGAAAAAGGAAACATAATCTGATTCTAACTGTTGCTTGTCGACAGCCTTCTCAGGCCTGTCAACAGGTGTGCCAGTCTGTCGATAGCGGATATATGACATGTCGATAGACTGAATTGCTTGTTCTTCATTGTATCTTACTATCAACAGATCTTGTCAACAACCCACTGGGTGCAATCGATTGGCATGTTGACTGCACCATATTTCTAGATTTGCTCATTTCCCAATTCTTCTTTCTTCTCCAACTTCAATTGGATCTGCTTGACCACATCTCCTACTTGAAAACAAGCCAAAGTCCTAACACGCCTTCCATGTGGGGTTCTTGTCGCCCTTCTTGTCGACTGGCGTCTTCTTCTTCAATCTCTACTTGCCAGTGATTATCACCACTGTGTATATCTCCATCTCTCGAGAAGACATTGACTTTGTTGAGGTCCTTGGCCGATGTCACCATCACCTCGAGGGGTCGGTAGGCCATTACGATGCGATCTAGGGGGTGGTCCCTCTCTCTAGGGTTAGGATTCGATTTCGAGAAATTCAAACGTGAGGGAAGAGAGAAGGGAGAGGAATGTTATAGCGAATTAGGGAGTGAAGGCGGCAGGGTTTCAATTTGGGTTTTATTTGGTATTATGTATATATCGGTTCGGGTATCTGTCCGTTTCGATTTCTGAATTAAATCGAAAACTGATTGAATAACCACGGTTCGGGTCGGCTCAGATTTAGGTTTCGAGGGTTAGTTCGGTTTTACCCAAACTCTGCCTC